>JANJGN010001220.1:95000-105000 GCA_026770705.1 Isurus oxyrinchus | reverse complement strand
TCTCTCATTAACCCAATCTGTGTCTCGTTTATCCAGCAATTGGACAATGAGCAGCTGCTTCTAGGGAGAAGAGCATCTCCACCCACAGCTCATCATCAGACTCGAGGAGAGGTGAAGAGGGTCCCAATCTCTCCGGGAGACACACACACACACACACACACACAGCCTGAAAACCCAAACCCGCTAGCACCAATGGACAATGTGTCTAACTCCAAACAGCCTCTGGGAGACAGGAGAGCTGGAGGAGGTTACAGAGATAGGGAGGGGTGTCGGGGCTGGAGGAGGTTACAGAGATAGGGAGGGGTGTAGGGGCTGGAGGAGGTTACAGAGATAGGGAGGGGTGTAGGGGCTGGAGGAGGTTACAGAGTTAGGGAGGGGTGTCGGGGCTGGAGGAGGTTACAGAGATAGGGAGGTGTGTAGGGGCTGGAGGAGGTTACAGAGATAGGGAGGGGTGTAGAGGGCTGGAGGAGGTTACAGGGATAGGGAGGGGTGTACCGGCTGGAGGAGGTTGCAGAGATAGGGAGGGGTGTAGGGGCTGGAGGAGGTTACAGAGATAGGGAGGGGTGTAGAGGCTGGAGGAGGTTACAGAGATATGGACGGGTGTAGGGGCTGGAGGAGGTTACAGAGATAGGGAGGGGTGTAGGTGCTGGAGGAGGTTACAGAGATAGGGAGGGGTGTAGGGGGCTGGAGGAGGTTACAGATATAGGGAGTGGTGTAGGGGCTGCAGGAGGTTACAGAGATAGGGAGGGGTGTAGGGGCTGGAGGAGGTTACAGAGATAGGGAGGGGTGTAGGGGCTGGAGGAGGTTACAGAGATAGGGAGGGGTGTAGGGGCTGGAGGAGGTTACAGATTTAGGGAGGGCTGTAGGGGCTGGTGGAAGTTACAGAGATAGGGAGGGGTGTAGGTGCTGGAGGAGGTTACAGAGATAGGGAGGGGTGTAGGGGCTGGAGGAGGTTACAGAGATAAGGAGAGGTGTAGTGGCTGGAGGAGGTTACAGAGATATGGAGGGGTGTAGGGGCTGGAGGAGGTTACAGAGATAGGGAGGGGTGTAGGGTCTGGAGGAGGTTACAGAGATAGGGAGGGTTGTAGGGGCTGGATGAGGTTATAGAAATAGGGAGGGGTGTAGGGGCTGGAGGAGGTTACAGATATAGGGAGAGGTTTAGAGGCTGGAGGAGGTTACAGAGATAGGGAGGGGTGTAGGGGCTGGAGGAGGTTACAGATATAGGGAGGGGTGTAGGGGCTGGAGTAGGTTACAGAGATAGGGAGGGGTGTAGGAGCTGGAGGAGGTTACAGAGATAGGGAGGGGTGTAGGGGCTGGAGGAGGTTACAGAGATAGGGAGGGTTGTAGGGGCTGGAGGAGGTTACAGAGATAGGGAGGGGTGTAGGGGCTGGAGGAGGTTACAGAGATAGGGAGGGGTGTATGGGCTGTAGGAGGTTACAGAGATAGGGAGGCGTGTCGGGGCTGGAGGATGTTACAGAGATAGGGAGGGGTGTAGGGGCTGGAGGAGGTTACAGAGATAGGGAGGGGTGTAGGGGCTGGAGGTGGTTACAGAGATAGGGAGGGGTGTAGGGGCTGGAGGAGGTTACAGAGTTAGGGAGGGGTGTAGGGGCTGGAGGATGTTACAGAGATAGGGAGGGGTGTAGGGGCTGGAGGTGGTTACAGAGATAGGGAGTGGTGTAGGGGCTGGAGGAGGTTACAGAGATAGGGAGGGGTGTAGGGGCTGTAGCAGGTTACAGAGATAGGGAGGCGTGTCGGGGCTGGAGGATGTTACAGAGATAGGGAGGGCTGTATTGGCTGGAGGAGGTTATTGCGTTAGGGAGGGATGTAGGGTCTGGAGGAGGTTACAGAGATAGGGATGGGTGTAGGGGCTGGAGGAGTTTACAGAGATAGGGAGGGTTGTAGGGGCTGGAGGACGTTACAGAGATAGGGAGGGTTGTAGGGGCTGGAGGAGGTTACAGAGATAGGGAGGGGTGTATGGGCTGGAGGAGGTTACAGAGATAGGGATGGGTGTAGGGGCTGGAGGAGTTTACAGAGATAGGGAGGGTTGTAGGGGCTGGAGGACGTTACAGAGATAGGGAGGGTTGTAGGGGCTGGAGGAGGTTACAGAGATAGGGAGGGTTGTAGGGGCTGGAGGAGGTTACAGAGATAGGGAGGGGTGTATGGGGCTGGAGGAGGTTACTGAGATAGGGAGGGGTGTAGGGGCTGGAGGAGGTTACAGAGATAGGGAGGGGTGTAGGGGCTGGAAGAGGTTACAGAGATAGGGAGGGGTGTAGGGGCTGGAGGAGGTTACAGAGATAGGGAGGGGTGTAGGGACTGGAGGAGGTTACAGAGATAGGGAGGGGTGTAGTGTTTGGAGGAGTTTACAGAGATAGGGAGGGGTGTGTAGGGACTGGGAGAAGGAGGGGAAATGCTGGGAGTGTTCTGAAATTGAGGAGGGGGAATTCTCAGAGGGTAGTGGAGTCAGAGTGTGGGGTCAGTGAGCAGCGGGAGGCTGGGATGGGTGAAGGGGTGGGAGTTCGGACACAGGGACGGAGAGGGGGGGATGGGGACGGCGGAGTTGGGGATGAGTTGCTGTTTGCAGAGTCCGGAAGTTGGGAGGGAGTCTCGGAGAGCGAGGGAGAGCCACAACTGGAGGAAACGGAGGAGGGAACGAGGGTGTTAGGAGCTGAGGGGCTGGGATGTGAGAGACCGGGCCGTGGTGCGGAGGTGGAGGTAGTCATGGGCAGGGCAGGTCCTGGTACGCAGTCAGAAGGGGTCAGTAATGGGATCGTACTGTGCCTTGGCTCCCTACCTCTCCCAGAATTCTTGGTCAGGTAGAGCATCCATTGGAATCCATTCGGCCGGAATCCCGCACCCAGTTCAGAGAGCCAACATCAATAGGGCTTTCGTGAGAGTGGACACATGGGTTGAACCACTGACATCACCACTGGTGTATTCGACTAAGTGAGGCAGCACCCAGTCAGTACCCCAACCACAGAATTTCCCAGCAGGGGTCAGTGGACAGGGATGGGGAGCAGGAACCCGGGCTGATTCACACCCCCCTCCCTAACCCAGGGGTCAGTGGACAGGGATGGGGAGCAGGAACCCGGGCTGATTCACACCCCCCTCCCTAACCCAGGGGTCAGTGGACAGGGATGGGGAGCAGGAACCCGGGCTGATTCACACCACCCTCCCTAACCCAGGGGTCAGTGGACAGGGATGTGGAGCAGGAACCCGGGCTGATTCACACCTCCCTCCCTAACCCAGGGGTCAGTGGACAGGGATGGGGAGCAGGAACCCGGGCTGATTCACACCCCCTCCCTAACCCAGGGGTCAGTGGACAGGGATGGGGAGCAGGAACCCGGGCTGATTCACACCCCTCCCTAACCCAGGGGTCAGTGGACAGGGATGGGGAGCAGGAACCCGGGCTGATTCACACCCCCCTCCCTAACCCAGAGGTCAGTGGACAGGGATGGGGAGCAGGAACCCGGGCTGATTCACCCCCCCCTCCCTAACCCAGGGGTCAGTGGACAGGGATGGGGAGCAGGAACCCGGGCTGATTCACACCCCCCTCCCTAACCCAGGGGTCAGTGGACAGGGATGGGGAGCAGGAACCCAGGCTGATTCACACCCCCCTCCCTAACCCAGGGGTCAGTGGACAGGGATGGGGAGCAGGAACCCGGGCTGATTCACACCCCTCCCTAACCCAGGGGTCAGTGGACAGGGATGGGGAGCGGGAACCCGGGCTGATTCACACCCCCTCCTCCCTAACCCAGGGGTCAGTGGACAGGGATGGGGAGCAGGAACCCGGGATGATTCACACCCCCCTCCCTAACCCAGGGGTCAGTGGACAGGGATGGGGAGCAGGAACCCGGGCTGATTCACACCCCCCTCCCTAACCCAGGGGACAGTGGACAGGGATGGGGAGCAGGAACCCGGGCTGATTCACACCCCCCTCCCTAACCCAGGGGTCAGCGGACAGGGATGGGGAGCAGGAACCCGGGCTGATTCACACCCCTCCCTAACCCAGGGGTCAGTGGACAGGGATGGGGAGCGGGAACCCGGGCTGATTCACACCCCCTCCCTAACCCAGGGGTCAGTGGACAGGGATGGGGAGCAGGAACCCGGGCTGATTCACACCCCCTCCCTAACCCAGGGGTCAGTGGACAGGGATGGGGAGCAGGAACCCGGGCTGATTCACAACCCCCCTCCCTAACCCAGGGGTCAGTGGACAGGGATGGGGAGCTGGAGCCCGGGCTGATTCACACCCCCACTCCCTAACACAGGGGTCATTGGACAGGGATGGGGAGCAGGAACCCGGGCTGATTCACCCCCCTCCCTAACCCAGGGGTCAGTGGACAGGGATGGGGAGCAGGAACCCGGGCTGATTCACACCCCTCCCTAACCCAGGGGTCAGTGGACAGGGATGGGGAGCAGGAACCCGGGCTGATTCACACCCCCCTCCCTAACCCAGGGGTCAGTGGACAGGGATGGGGAGCAGGTACCCGGGCTGATTCACACCCCTCCCTAACCCAGGGGTCAGTGGACAGGGATGGGGAGCAGGAACCCGGGCTGATTCACCCCCTCCTCCCTAACCCAGGGGTCAGTGGACAGGGATGGGGAGCAGGAACCCGGGCTGATTCACCCCCCCCTCCCTAACCCAGGGGTCAGTGGACAGGGATGGGGAGCAGGAACCCGGGCTGATTCACATCCTCCCTAACCCAGGAGTCAGTGGACAGGGATGGGGAGCAGGAACCCGGGCTGATTCACACCCCTCCCTAACCCAGGGGTCAGTGGACAGGGATGGGGAGCAGGAACCCGGGCTGATTCACACCCCCTCCCTAACCCAGGGGTCAGTGGACAGGGATGGGGAGCAGGAACCCGGGCTGATTCACACCCCCCTCCCTAACCCAGGGGTCAGTGGACAGGGATGGGGAGCAGGAACCCGGGCTGATTCACACCCCTCCCTAACCCAGGGGTCAGTGGACAGGGATGGGGAGCAGGAACCCGGGCTGATTCACACCCCCTTCCTAACCCAGGGGTCAGTGGACAGGGATGGGGAGCAGGAACCCGGGCTGATTCACACCCCCCTCCCTAACCCAGGGGTCAGTGGACAGGGATGGGGAGCAGGAACCCGGGCTGATTCACACCCCCCTCCCTAACCCAGGGGTCAGTGGACAGGGATGGGGAGCAGGAACCCGGGCTGATTCACACCCCCCTCCCTAACCCAGGGGTCAGTGGACAGGGATGGGGAGCAGGAACCCGGGCTGATTCACACCCCTCCCTAACCCAGGGGTCAGTGGACAGGGATGGGGAGCGGGAACCCGGGCTGATTCACACCCCCTCCCTAACCCAGGGGTCAGTGGACAGGGATGGGGAGCAGGAACCCGGGCTGATTCACACCCCTCCCTAACCCAGGGGTCAGTGGACAAAGATGGGGAGCAGGAACCCGGGCTGATTCACACCCCCCTCCCTAACCCAGGGGTCAGTGGACAGGGATGGGGAGCAGGTACCCGGGCTGATTCACACCCCTCCCTAACCCAGGGGTCAGTGGACAGGGATGGGGAGCAGGAACCCCGGCTGATTCACACCCCCCTCCCTAACCCAGGGGTCAGTGGACAGGGATGGGGAGCAGGAACCCGGGCTGATTCACACCCCTCCCTAACCCAGGGGTCAGTGGACAGGGATGGGGAGCAGGAACCCGGGCTGATTCACCCCCCACTCCCTAACCCAGGGGTCAGTGGACAGGGATGGGGAGCAGGAACCCGGGCTGATTCACCCCCCACTCCCTAACCCAGGGGTCAGTGGACAGGGATGGGGAGCAGGAACCCGGGCTGATTCACACCCCCCTCCCTAACCCAGGGGTCAGTGGACAGGGATGGGGAGCAGGAACACGGGCTGATTCACACCCCCCTCCCTAACCCAGGGGTCAGTGGACAGGGATGGGGAGCAGGAACCCGGGCTGATTCACACCCCCCTCGCTAACCCAGGGGTCAGTGGACAGGGATGGGGAGCAGGAACCCGGGCTGATTCACACCCCCCTCCCTAACCCAGGGGTCAGTGGACTGGGATGGGGAGCAGGAGCCCGGGCTGATTCACACCCCCCTCCCTAACCCAGGGTCAGTGAACAGGGATGGGGAGCAGGAACCCGGGCTGATTCACACCCCCCTCCCTAACCCAGGGGTCAGTGGACAGGGATGGGGAGCAGGAACCCGGGCTGATTCACAGCCCCCTCCCTAACCCAGGGGTCAGTGGACAGGGATGGGGAGCAGGAACCCGGGCTGATTCACACCCCCCTCCCTAACCCAGGGGTCAGTGGACAGGGATGGGGAGCAGGAACCCGGGCTGATTCACACCCCTCCCTAACCCAGGGGTCAGTGGACAGGGATGGGGAGCAGGAACCCGGGCTGATTCACACCCCCTCCCTAACCCAGGGGTCAGTGGACAGGGATGGGGAGCAGGAACCCGGGCTGATTCACCCCCCTCCCTAACCCAGGGGTCAGTGGACAGGGATGGGGAGCAGGAAAATGGGCTGATTCACACCCCCTCCCTAACCAGGGGTCAGTGGACAGGGATGGGGAGCAGGAACCCGGGCTGATTCACACCCCCCTCCCTAACCCAGGGGTCAGTGGGCAGGGATGGGGAGCAGGAACCCGGGCTGATTCACACCCCCCTCCCTAACCCAGGGGTCAGTGGACAGGGATGGGGAGCAGGAACCCGGGCTGATTCACACCCCCCTCCCTAACCCAAGGGTCAGTGGACAGGGATGGGGAGCAGGAACCCGGGCTGATTCACACCCCCCTCCCTAACCCAGGGGTCAGTGGACAGGGATGTGGAGCAGGAACCCGGGCTGATTCACACCCCCCTCCCTAACCCAGGGGTCAGTGGACAGGGATGGGGAGCAGGAACCCGGGCTGATTCACACCCCCCTCCCTAACCCAGGGGTCAGTGGACAGGGATGGGGAGCAGGAACCCGGGCTGATTCACACGCCCCTCCCTAACCCAGGGGTCAGTGGACAGGGATGGGGAGCAGGAACCCGGGCTGATTCACACCCCTCCCTAACCCAGGGGTCAGTGGACAGGGATGGGGAGCAGGAACCCGGGCTGGTTCACACCCCCCTCCCTAACCCAGGGGTCAGTGGACAGGGATGGGGAGCAGGAACCTGGGCTGATTCACACCCCCCTCCCTAACCCAGGGGTCAGTGGACAGGGATGGGGAGCAGGAACCCGGGCTGATTCACACCCCCCTCCCTAACCCAGGGGTCAGTGGGCAGGGATGGGGAGCAGGAACCCGGGCTGATTCACACCCCCCTCCCTAACCCAGGGGTCAGTGGACAGGGATGGGGAGCAGGAACCCGGGCTGATTCACACCCCCCTCCCTAACCCAAGGGTCAGTGGACAGGGATGGGGAGCAGGAACCCGGGCTGATTCACACCCCCCTCCCTAACCCAGGGGTCAGTGGACAGGGATGTGGAGCAGGAACCCGGGCTGATTCACACCCCCCCTCCCTGACCCAGGGGTCAGTGGACAGGGATGGGGAGCAGGAACCCGGGCTGATTCACACCCCCCCTCCCTAACCCAGGGGTCAGTGGACAGGGATGGGGAGCAGGAACCCGGGCTGATTCACCCCCCTCCCTAACCCAGGGGTCAGTGGACAGGGATGGGGAGCAGGAACCCGGGCTGATTCACACCCCCCTCCCTAACCCAGGGGTCAGTGGACAGGGATGTGGAGCAGGAACCCGGGCTGATTCACACCCCCCTCCCTAACCCAGGGGTCAGTGGACAGGGATGGGGAGCAGGAACCCGGGCTGATTCACACCCCCTCCCTAACCCAGTGGTCAGTGGACAGGGATGGGGAGCAGGAACCCGGGCCGATTCACACCCCCCTCCCTAACCCAGGGGTCAGTGGACAGGGATGGGGAGCAGGAACCCGGGCCGATTCACACCCCCCCTCCCTAACCCAGGGGTCAGTGGACAGGGATGGGGAGCAGGAACCCGGGCTGATTCACACCCCCTCCCTAACCCAGGGATCAGTGGACAGGGATGGGGAGCAGGAACCCGGGCTGATTCACACCCCCCTCCCTAACCCAGGGGTCAGTGGACAGGGATGGGGAGCAGGAACCCGGGCTGATTCACACCCCCCTCCCTAACCCAGGGGTCAGTGGACCGGGATGGGGAGCAGGAACCCGGGCTGATTCACCCCCCCTCCCTAACCCAGGGGTCAGTGGACAGGGATGGGGAGCAGGAACCCGGGCTGATTCACACCCCCCTCCCTAACCCAGGGGTCAGTGGACAGGGATGGGGAGCTGGAACCCGGGCTGATTCACACCCCTCCCTAACCCAGGGGTCAGTGGACAGGGATGGGGAGCAGGAACCCGGGCTGATTCACCCCCCTCTCTAACCCAGGGGTCAGTGGACAGGGTGGGGAGCAGGAACCCGGGCTGATTCACACCCCCCTCCCTAACCCAGGGGTCAGTGGACAGGAATGGGGAGCAGGAACCCGGGCTGATTCACCCCCCTCCCTAACCCAGGGGTCAGTGGACAGGGATGGGGAGCAGGAACCCGGGCTGATTCACACCCCCCTCCCTAACCCAGGGGTCAGTGGACAGGGATGGGGAGCAGGAACCCGGGCTGATTCACACCCACCCTCCCTAACCCAGGGGTCAGTGGACAGGGATGGGGAGCAGGAACCCGGGCTGATTCACCCACCCTCCCTAACCCAGGGGTCAGTGGACAGGGATGGGGAGCAGGAACCCGGGCTGATTCACACCCCCCTCCCTAACCCAGGGGTCAGTGGACAGGGATGGGGAGCAGGAACACGGGCTGATTCACACACCCCTCCCTAACCCAGGGGTCAGTGGACAGGGAAGGGGAGCAGGAACCCGGGCTGATTCACACCCCCCTCCCTAACCCTGGGGTCAGTGGACAGGGATGGGGAGCAGGAACCCGGGCTGATTCACACCCCCCTCCCTAACCCAGGGGTCAGCGGACAGGGATGGGGAGCAGGAACCTAGGCTGATTCACACCCCCTCCCTATCCCAGGGGTCAGTGGACAGGGATGGGGAGCAGGATCCCGGGCTGATTCACCCCGCTCCCTAACCCAGGGGTCAGTGGACAGGGATGGGGAGCAGGAACCCGGGCTGATTCACCCCTAACCCAGGAGACGTCCATGTGTCTGTCCCTTGACCTATTGAGGACACTTCACTGTGTCGACTGTTTAATGTTTGATGTGTTATTAACACCGAACAAACTCACGCCTCTCTCCTGCTTGGAACAATGCACAAAAATCTTTATTTTAACTTATTATAATACAGCTTTTATCTACAGCGTGATGCCCTTCTAGTCATCGTCTCTGAGGTGAGCATGAGCCTGCAGTGTCTTCAGTTCCCCGTTCCTGCTCCCTTTTGCGTTTTAGCTTTCACCTATCCGGTTGGACCTGGGCCTAGTTGGGTCTGGGCCTAGTTGGGTCCGGGCCTAGTTAGGTCTGGGCCTAGTTGGGTCTGGGCCTAGTTGGGTCTGGGCCTAGTTGGGTCTGGGCCTAGTTAGGTCTGGGCCTAGTTGGGTCTGGGCCTAGTTGGGTCCGGGCCTAGTTGAGCCTGGGCCTTGTTGGGTTTGGGCCTAGTTGAGACTTGGCCTAGTTGGGTCTGGGCCAATTATTTCTGGGCCTAGTTGGATCTGGGCCTAGTTGGGTCTGGGCCTAGTTGGATCTGGGCCTAGTTGGGTCTGGGCCTAGTTGGATCTGGGCCTAGTTGGGTCTGGGCCTAGTTGAGACTGGGCCTAGTTGGGTCTAGGCCTAGTTGAGCCTGGGCCTAGTTGGGCCTGGGCCTAGTTGGGCCCGGGCCTAGTTGGGTCTGGGCCTAGTTGGATCTGGCCTAGTTGGGTCTGGGCCTATTTGGGTCTGGGCCTAGTTGAGCCTGGGCCTATTTGGGTCTGGGCCTAGTTGGATCTGGGCCTATTTGGGTCTGGGCCTAGTTGAGCCTGGGCCTAGTTGGGTCTGGGCCTAGTTGGGTCTGGGCCTAGT
>JANJGN010001220.1:80000-90000 GCA_026770705.1 Isurus oxyrinchus | reverse complement strand
ATCTAACCCCGTGCTGTACCTGTCCTGGGAGTGTTTGATGGGGACAGTGTATAGGGAGATTTACTCTGTATCTAACCCCGTGCTGTACCTGTCCTGGGAGTGTTTGATGGGGACAATGTAGAGGGAGCTTTACTCTTTATCTAACCCCGTGCTGTACATGTCCTGGGAGTGTTTGATGGGGACAGTGTAGAGGGAGCTTTACTCTGTATGTAACCCCGTGCTGTACCTGTCCTGGGAGTGTTTGATGGGGACGGTGTAGAGGGAGCTTTACTCTGTATCTAACCCCGTGCTGTACCTGTCCTGGGTGTGTTTAATGGGGACAGTGTAGAGGGAGCTTTACTCTGTATCTAACCCCGTGCTGTACCTGTCCTGGGAGTGTTTGATGGGGACGGTGTAGAGGGAGATTTACTCTGTATCTAACCCCGTGCTGTACCTGTCCTGGGGGTGTTTGATGGGGACAGTGTAGAGGGAGATTTACTCTGTATCTAACCCCGTGCTGTACCTGTCCTGGGGGTGTTTGATGGGGACAGTGTAGAGGGAGCAGGCTGGTACACACAATGGGATGGTGAGAGAATAACTCTGTTCATACCGTAATGTTCTGTGATGTGCATTTCCTCTTGTATGGGGGTGAGAGCCGAAATCCAGCGAAGTTTCTCTGTTCTGTAAGCGGTGAAGCAGAATAAACTCTCCGAGATATTGGAACAATCTGACCACATTATGAATTTCGACACTCTACAGGTCCCCAGTCTTGAGTGGGGGATTCATAACCGGGTCCTTTCCCCATTCCAATTAGGGACATGGAATTCCAACAGCGAGGTGGAGCAGGAACCCGGGCTGATTCACACCCCCCTCCCTAACCCAGGGGTCAGTGGACAGGGATGGGGAGCAGGAACCCGGGCTGATTCACACCCCCCTCCCTAACCCAGGGGTCAGTGGACAGGGATGGGGAGCAGGAACTCGGGCTGATTCACACCCCTCTCTAACCCAGGGGTCAGTGGACAGGGATGGGGAGCAGGAACCCGGGCTGATTCACACCCCCTCCCTAACCCAGGGGTCAGTGGACAGGGATGGGGAGCAGGAACCCGGGCTGATTCACACCCCCCCTCCCTAACCCAGGGGTCAGTGGACAGGGATGGGGAGCAGGAACCCGGGCTGATTCACCCCCCACCTCCCTAACCCAGGGGTCAGTGGACAGGGATGGGGAGCAGGAACCCGGGCTGATTCACCCCCTTCCTAACCCAGGGGTCAGTGGACAGGGATGGGGAGCAGGAACCCGGGCTGATTAACACCCCCCTCCCTAACCCAGGGGTCAGTGGACAGGGATGGGGAGCAGGAACCCGGGCTGATTCACACCCCCCTCCCTAACCCAGGGGTAAGTGGACAGGGATGGGGAGCAGGAAGCCGGGCTGATTCACACCCCCTCCCTAACCCAGGGGTCAGTGGACAGGGATGGGGAGCAGGAACCCGGGCTGATTCACACCCCCCTCCCTAACCCAGGGGTCAGTGGACAGGGATGGGGAGCAGGAACCCGGGCTGATTCACACCCCCCTCCCTAACCCAGGGGTCAGTGGACAGGGATGGGGAGCAGGAACCTGGGCTGATTCACACCCCCCTCCCTAACCCAGGGGTCAGTGGACAGGGATGGGGAGCAGGAACCCGGGCTGATTCACACCCCTCCTCCCTAACCCAGGGGTCAGTGGACAGGGATGGGGAGCAGGAACCCGGGCTGATTCACACCCCCTCCCTAACCCAGGGGTCAGTGGACAGGGATGGGGAGCAGGAACCCGGGCTGATTCACACCCCCCTCCCTAACCCAGGGGTCAGTGGACAGGGATGGGGAGCAGGAACCCGGGCTGATTCACACACCCCTCCCTAACCCAGGGGTCAGTGGACAGGGATGGGGAGCAGGAACCCGGGCTGATTCACACCCCCCTCCCTAACCCAGGGGTCAGTGGACAGGGATGGGGAGCAGGAACCCGGGCTGATTCACACCCCTCCCTAACCCAGGGGTCAGTGGACAGGGATGGGGAGCAGGAACCCGGGCTGATTCACCCCCCCTCCCTAACCCAGGGGTCAGTGGACAGGGATGGGGAGCAGGAACCCGGGCTGATTCACACCCCCCTCCCTACCCAGGGGTCAGTGGACAGGGATGGGGAGCAGGAACCCGGGCTGATTCACACCCCTCCCTAACCCAGGGGTCAGTGGACAGGGATGGGGAGCAGGAACCTGGGCTGATTCACACCCCCCTCCCTAACCCAGGGGTCAGTGGACAGGGATGGGGAGCAGGTACCTGGGCTGATTCACGAGCAGCTCATTCTGTATTTGACATTGTCTACGTGGACTTCTGCAAGGCTTTTGCTAAGGTGCCACTTGGGAGACTGATATCGAAGTCAAGAGACCATTGGAACCCAAGGCAATTTGGCCAATTGGATCTGGAATTGTCTGAGTGGCAGGAACTAGAGGGTGATGGTTGAGGGGTGTTTTTGTGACTGGATTCCTGTGTCCAGTGGGGTTCCACAGGGATCGGTGTTGGATCCCTTGCTGTTTGTGGTATACATAAACGATTTAGACTTGAGCGTAGGAGAGTTGATCAGTAAAGTCGCAGTTGACACGAAATTTGCGGGAGTGGTAAATAGTTTGGAGGAGAGCCTTAGATTACAGGAGGATGTAGACGGGCTGATCAGTGGCAAATGGAATTTAATCCGGATAAGTGTGAGGTGATGCCCTGGGGCTGGACAAACAAGGCACGGGAATACACGGTGAATGGTAGGACCCTGGGAAGTACCGAGGATCAGAGGGACCTTGGTGTGCATGTCCACCGGTCCCTTAAGGTAGCGGGGCAGGTGGATAAGGTGGTTAAGAAGGGATACGGGATACTTGCCTTTATTAGCTGAGACATAGAATATAAGAGCAGGGAGGTCACGCTGGAACTGTATAAAACACTGGTTAGGCCACAGCTAGAGTATTGTGTGCGGTTCTGGGACCCGCGTTATAGGAGGGATGGGATTGCACTGGAGAGAGAGCAGAGCAGATTTACCAGGATGTTGCCTGGGCTGGAGAGTTTGAGATATGAGGAGAGATTGGATAGACTGGGGTTATTTTCCCTGGAGCAGAGGAGATTTACCAGGATGTTGCCTGGGCTGGAGAGTTTGAGATATGAGGAGAGATTGGATAGACCGGGGTTATTTTCCCTGGAGCAGAGGAGATTGAGGGGGGGGGGACGTGACTGAGGGGCATAGATAGGGCAGGCAGGAAGGACTTTTCCCTTGGAGGGGGAATCAATAACAAGGTGGGGGGGGTGCATAGATTGAGGGTAAGGGGGCAGGGGGTTTAGAGGGGGTGTGAGGAAGATTTTTATCACCCGGAGGGTGGTGGGAGTCTGGAACTCGCTGCCTGAGAGGGTGGTAGAGGCAGAAACCCTCCTAACGTTGAAGAAGTATTTCGATATGCACTTGCGATGTCACAGGGCATACAGGGTTAAGGGCTGGAAAATGGGATTAGAATAGTTGTTTGACTGGGGCAGGCTGGATGGGCCGAAGGGCCTTTACCGGTGCTGTGGATCTCGCTGACTCTATGTTACGTGGAGAGGGAGGGTACTGTGGTTGCTAATGCCAGTCAAAAACCCCACCCCACACACACCCCCACCCCCACCCGTTCGCCCCGCAGCCTTGCTTTCCGGTGAGGGTGAAAAGATCTCCGGACTTACTGGGTGTGAAACTTGAGGATGAAGTCCCGGTGCTCGCCACGGTGGTTCTCCGTGAGGGTCAGCAGCAGGGTGAAGCGGGCAGAGCTCGGGCCGCGGGCACGGATGTCAGACACCACCAGGTACCGTCGGTGGGTATGGTCGAACACGGAGAAGCGGCCGGTCCTGCAGGAGGCGATAGAGAGAGGAAAGAGCGACACACACGGTTCATGTCAAACACTCCGTATCAAAGATTCTGACACCATAGCGACTGGAAAAGGGACCTCTGTCCCCCTCCCAACAGACACTGCCATACCATCAAACACTCACAGGACAGGTACAGCACGGAGTTAGATACAGAGTAAATCTCCCTCTACACCGTCCCCATCAAACACTCCCAGGACAGGTACAGCACGGGGTTAGATACAGAGTAAATCTCCCTCTACACCGTCCCCATCAAACACTCCCAGGACAGGTAGAGCACGGGGTTAGATACAGAGTAAATCTCCCTCTACACTGTCCCCATCAAACACTCCCAGGACAGGTAGAGCACGGGGTTAGATACAGAGTAAATCTCCCTCTACACCGTCCCCATCAAACACTCCCAGGACAGGTACAGCACGGGGTTAGATACAGAGTAAATCTCCCACTACACCGTCCCCATCAAACACTCCCAGGTCAGGTACAGCACGGGGTTAGATACAGAGTAAATCTCCCTCTACACCGTCCCCATCAAACACTCCCAGGACAGGTACAGCACGGGGTTAGATAAAGAGTAAATCTCCCTCTACAACGTCCCCATCAAACACTCCCAGGACAGGTACAGCACGGGGTTAGATACAGAGTAAATCTCCCTCTACACTGTCCCCATCAAACACTCCCAGGACAGGTACAGCACGGGGTTAGATACAGAGTAAATCTCCCTCTACACCGTCCCCATCAAACACTCCCAGGACAGGTACAGCACGGGGTTAGATACAGAGTAAAGCTCCCTCTACACTGTCCACATCAAACACTCCCAGGACAGGTACAGCACGGGGTTAGATACAGATTAAAGGTCCCTCTACACTGTCCCCATCAAACACTCCCAGGACAGGTACTGCACGGGTTTTGATACAGAGTAAAGCTCCCTCTACACCGTCCCCATCAAACACTCCCAGGACAGGTAAAGCACGGGGTTAGATACAGAGTAAAGCTCCCTCTACACCGTCCCCATCAAACACTCCCAGAACGGGTACAGCACGGGGTTAGATACAGAGTAAATCTCCCTCTACACTGTCCCCATCAAACACTCCCAGGACAGGTACAGCACGGGGTTAGATACAGAGTAAATCTCCCTCTACACTGTCCCCATCAAACACTCCCAGGACAGGTACAGCACGGGGTTAGATACAGAGTAAATCTCCCTCTACACTGTCCCCATCAAACACTCCCAGGACAGGTACAGCACGGGGTTAGATACAGAGTAAATCTCCCTCTACACCGTCCCCATCAAACACTCCCAGAACGGGTACAGCACGGGGTTAGATACAGAGTAAATCTCCCTCTACACTGTCCCCATCAAACACTCCCAGGACAGGTACAGCACGGGGTTAGATAAAGATTAAAGGTCCCTCTACACTGTCCCCATCAAACACTCCCAGGACAGGTACTGCACGGGTTTTGATACAGAGTAAAGCTCCCTCTACACCGTCCCCATCAAACACTCCCAGGACAGGTAAAGCACGGGGTTAGATACAGAGTAAAGCTCCCTCTACACCGTCCCCATCAAACACTCCCAGAACGGGTACAGCACGGGGTTAGATACAGAGTAAATCTCCCTCTACACTGTCCCCATCAAACACTCCCAGGACAGGTACAGCACGGGGTTAGATACAGAGTAAATCTCCCTCTACAATGTCCCCATCAAACACTCCCAGGACAGGTACAGCACGGGGTTAGATACAGAGTAAGGCTCCCTCTGCACTGTCCCCATCAAACACTCCCAGGACAGGTACAGCACGGGGTTAGATACAAAGTAAATCTCCCTCTACACTGTCCCCATCAAGCACTCCCAGGACAGTACAGCACGGGGTTAGATACAGAGTAAATCTCCCTCTACACTGTCCCCATCAAACACTCCCAGGACAGGTACAGCACGGGGTTAGATACAGAGTAAAGCTCTCTCTACACTGTCCCCATCAAACACTCCCAGGAGAGGTACAGCACGGGGTTAGATACAGAGTAAATCTCCCTCTACACCGTCCCCATCAAACACTCCCAGGACAGGTATAGCAGTGGGGTTATATACAGAGTAAAGCTCCGTCTACACCGTCCCCATCAAACACTCCCAGGACAGGTACAGCACGGGGTTAGATACAGAGTAAAGCTCCGTCTACACCGTCCCCATCAAATACTCCCAGGAGAGGTACAGCACGGGGTTAGATACAGAGTAAATCTCCCTCTACACTGTCCCCATCAAACACTCCCAGGACAGGTACAGCACGGGTTTTGATACAGAGTAAAGCTCCCTCTACACCGTCCCCATCAAACACTCCCAGGACAGGTACAGCACGGGGTTAGATACAGAGTAAAGCTCCCTCTACACTGTCCCCAAAAAACACTCCCAGGAGAGGTACAGCAAGGGGTTAGATACAGAGTAAAGCTCCCTCTACACTGTCCCCATCAAACACTCCCAGGACAGGTACAGCACGGGGTTAGATACAGAGTAAATCTCCCTCTGCACTGTCCCCATCAAACACTCCCAAGACAGGTACAGCACGGGGTTAGATACAGAGTAAATCTCCCTCTACACCGTCCCCAACAAACACTCCCAGGACAGGTACAGCACGGGGTTAGATACAGAGTAAATACCCTCTACACCTTCCCCATCAAACACTCCCAGGACAGGTACAGCACGGGGTTAGATACAGAGTAAATCTCCCTCTACACTGTCCCCATCAAACACTCCCAGGACAGGTACGGCACGAGGTTAGATACAGAGTAAAGCTCCCTCTACACCATCCCCATCAATCCCTCCCAGGACAGGTACAGCACGAGGTTAGATACAGAGTAAATCTCCATCTACACTGTCCCCATCAAACACTCCCAGGACAGGTACTGCACAGGGTTAGATACAGAGTAAATCTCCCTCTACACTGTCCCCATCAAACACTCCCAGGACAGGTACTGCACGGGGTTAGATACAGAGTAAATCTCCCTCTACACTGTCAACATCAAACACTCCCAGGACAGGTACAGCACGGGGTTAGATACAGAGTAAATCTCCCTCTACACTGTCCCCATCAAACACTCCCAGGACAGGTACAGCACGGGGTTAGATTCAGAGTAAAGCTCCCTCTACACCGTCCCCATCAAACACTCCCAGGACAGGTACAGCACGTGGTTAGATACAGAGTAAAATTCCCTCTGCACTGTCCCCATCAAACACTCCAAAGACAGGTACAACACGGGGTTAGAGACAGAGTAAATCTCCCTCTACACTGTCCCCATCAAACACTCCCAGGACAGGTACAGCACGGGGTTAGATACAGAGTAAAGCTCCCTCTACACTGTCCCCATCAAACACTCCCAGGACAGGTACAGCACGGGGTTAGATACAGAGTAAATCTCCCTCTACACCGTCCCCATCAAACACTCCCAGGACAGGTACAGCATGGGGTTAGATGCAGAGTAAATCTCCCTCTACAAAGCCCCATCAAACACTCCCAGGACAGGTACAGCACGGGGTTAGATACAGAGTAATTCTCCCTCTACACCGTCCCCATCAAACACTCCCAGGACAGGTACAGCACAGGGTTAGATGCAGAGTAAATCTCCCTCTACACAGCCCCATCAAACACTCCCAGGACAGGGACAACACGGGGTTAGATACAGAGTAAATCTCCCTCTACACTGTCCCCATCAAACACTCCCAGGACAGGTACAGCACGGGGTTAGATACAGAGTAAATCTCCCTCTACACCGTCCCCATCAAACACTCCCAGGACAGGTACAGCACGGGGTTAGATACAGAGTAAAGCTCCCTCTACACCGTCCCCATCAAACACTCCCAGGACAGGTACAGCACGGGGTTAGATACAGAGTAAATCTCCCTCTACACTGTCCCCATCAAACACTCCCAGGACAGGTACAGCACGGGGTTAGATACAGAGTAAATCTCCCTCTACACTGTCCCCATCAAACACTCCCAGGACAGGTACAGCACGGGGTTAGATACAGAGTAAATCTCCCTCTACACCGTCCCCATCAAACACTCCCAGGACATGTACGGCATGGGGTTAGATACAGAGTAAATCTCCCCGCTCTGTGTTGTCTCTCTGTGCCCCCATGTCTCTCTCTCTCTCGCTCTCTCTCTCTCCGGCGTGTTACTCACTCTTTTTTTCGGGACAGGAGAATGCAGTCATTGAAGAGGTGGAGGTAGATGGGGCGCGTTCCTGTTCTCCGCTTGGACAGTGAACTATTTGTCTGCTCAACCTCCATCAGCTCCCCATCTTTGATCAGCCTCCGAGACTGGGACACCAGTGGGAATATCTACAGGTGATCGAAGAAATCTCTTATCACTCTCCTCACTCAACCTCTTCCTCTCTCTCTCTCTCTCTCTGTCTTTCTGTCTCTCTCTGTCACACACTCTGTCTCTCTCTCTGTGTCTCTCTCTGTCTCTGTCTCTCTATGTCACGCACTCTCTCTCTGTCTCTCTCTCTCTCTGTGTCTCTCTCTGTCTCTCTCTCTGTCCCTGTCTCTCTCTCTGTCTCTCTCTCTGTCTCTCTCTGTCTCTCTCTCTCTCTGTGTCTCTCTCTGTCTCTCTCTCTGTCCCTGTCTCTCTCTCTGCCTCTCTCTCTGTCTCTCTCTGTCTCTCTCTGTCTCTCTCTCTCTCTGTGTCTCTCTCTGTCTCTGTCTCTCTCTGTCATGCTCTCTCTCTCTGTCTCTCTCTATCTCTCTCTCTCTGTGTCTCTGTCTCTGTCTCTCTCTGTCACGCTCTCTCTCTCTGTCTCTCTCTCTGTCCCTGTCTCTCTCTCTGTCTCTCTCTGTCTCTCTCTCTCTCTGTGTCTCTCTCTGTCTCTGTCTCTCTCTGTCACGCTCTCTCTCTCTGTCTCTCTCTGTCTCTCTCTCTCTCTGTCTCTCTCTCTGTCTCTCTCTCTGTCTCACTCTGTCTCTCTCTGTCTCACTCTGTCTCTCTCTGTCTCTCTCTGTCTCTCTCTGTCTCTCTCTCTCTCTGTCTCTCTCTGTCTTTCTGTCCCACCGTCACTCCCTCTCTCTGTCTCATGCTGTCTGTCTCTCTCCCTCTATCTCTTTCTCTCTCCCTCTGTCTCATGCTCTCTCTCTCTGTCTCTCTCTCTCTCTCTCTTTCTGTCTCATGCTCTCTCTCTCTGTCTCTCTCCCTCTATCTCTCTCTCTCTCTCTGTCTCATGCTCTGTCTCTCTGTCTCTCTCCCTCTATCTCTCTCTCTCTGTCTCACGCTCTCTCTCTCTGTCTCTCTCCCTCTATCTCTCTCTCTCTCTCTCTCTCTCTGTCTCACGCTCTCTCTCTCTGTCTCTCTCCCTCTATTTCTCTCTCTCTCTCTCTGTCTCATGCTCTCTCTCTCTGTCTCACTCCCTCTATCTCTCTCTCTCTCTCTATCTCATGCTGTCTGTCTCTCTCCCTCTATCTCTCTCTCTCTGTCTCATGCTCTCTCTCTCTGTCTCTCTCCCTCCATCTCTCTCTCTCTCTCTGTCTCATGCTCTCTCTCTCTGTCTCTCTCCCTCTATCTCTCTCTCTCTCTCTCTCTGTCTCATGCTCTCACTCTCTGTCTCTCTCCCTCTATCTCTCTCTCTCTCTCTGTCTCCCTCTATCTCTCTCTCTCTGTCTCTCTCTCTCTCTCTCTCTGTGTCTCTCTCCCTCTATTTCTCTCTCTCTCTGTCTCATGCTCTCTCTCTCTGTCTCTCTCCCTCTATCTCTCTCTCTCTCTCTCTGTCTCACGCTCTCTCTCTCTGTCTCTCTCCCTCTATTTCTCTCTCTCTCTCTCTGTCTCATGCTCTCTCTCTCTGTCTCACTCCCTCCATCTCTCTCTCTCTCTCTGTCTCATGCTTTCTCTCTCTGTCTCTCTCCCTCTATCTCTCTCTCTCTCTCTCTCTGTCTCATGCTCTCACTCTCTGTCTCTCTCCCTCTATCTCTCTCTCTCTCTCTGTCTCCCTCTATCTCTCTCTCTCTGTCTCTCTCTCTCTCTCTCTGTCTCTCTCCCTCTATTTCTCTCTCTCTCTCTGTCTCATGCTCTCTCTCTCTGTCTCTCTCCCTCTATCTCTCTCTCTCTCTCTCTCTGTCTCATGCTCTCACTCTCTG
>JANJGN010001220.1:15000-72500 GCA_026770705.1 Isurus oxyrinchus | reverse complement strand
CTAACCGAGGGATACGGAGTTCGGAAGTATGCACGGTGCTCCGAGTGTGGTCTAACCGAGGGGGATACGGAGACCGGAACTGTGCACGGTGCTCCGAGTGTGGTCTAACCGAGGGGGATACGGAGACCGGAACTGCACACGGTGCTCCGAGTTTGGTCTAACCGAGGGGATACGGAGACCGGAACTGTGCACGGTGCTCCGAGTGTGGTCTAACCGAGGGATACAGAGACCGGAACTGTGCACGGTGCTCCGAGTGTGGTCTAACCGAGGGGGGATACGGACAGCGGAACTGTGACCGGAGCTCCGAGTGTGGACTAACCGAGGGGGATACAGAGACCGGAACTGTGCACAGTGCTCCAAGTGTGGTCTAACCGAGGGTTACGGACACCGTAACTGTGCACGGTGCTCCGAGTGTGGTCTAACCGAGGGGGATGCAGAGACCAGAACTGTGCACGGTGCTCCGAGTGTGGTCTAACCGAGGGGGATACGGAGACCGGAACTGTGCACGGTGCTCCGAGTGTGGTCTAACCGAGGGGGATACGGAGACCGGAACTGTGCACGGTGCTCCGAGTGTGGTCTAACCGAGGGATACGGAGAGCGGAACTGTGCACGGTGCTCCGAGTGTGGTCTAACCGAGGGGGATACGGAGACCGGAACTGTGCACGGTGCTCCGAGTGTGGTCTAACCGACGGGGTTACGGAGAGCGGAACTGTGCACGGTGCTCCGAGTGTGGCCTAACCGAGGGGTTTACGGAGACCGGAACTGTGCACGGTGCTCCGAGTGTGGTCTAACCGAGGGGGATACGGAGACCGGAACTGTGCACGGTGCTCCGAGTGTGGTCTAACCGAGGATACGGAGACCTGAACTGTGCACGGTGCTCCGAGTGTGGTCTAACCAAGGGATACGGAGACCGGAACTGTGCACGGTGCTCCGAGTGTGGTCTAACCGAGGGATACGGAGACCGGAACTGTGCATGGTGGTCCGAGTGTGGCCTAACCGAGGGGGATACGGAGACCGGAACTATGCACGGTGCTCCGAGTGTGGTCTAACCGAGGGGGATACGGATACCGGGACTGTGCACGGTGCTCCGAGTGTGGTCTAACAGAGGGGATACGGAGACCGGAACTGTGCACGGTGCACCGAGTGTGGTCTATCCGAGGGATACGGAGACCGTAACTGTGCACGGTGCTCCGAGTGTGGTCTAACCGAGGGGGATACGGAGACCGGAACTGTGCACGGTGCTCCGAGTGTGGATCTAACCGAGGGGGATACGGAGACCGGAACTGTGCACGGTGCTCCGAGTGTGGTCTAACCGAGGGATACGGAGACCGTAACTGTGCACGGTGCTCCGAGTGTGGTGTAACCGAGGGGGATACGGAGACCGGAACTGTGCATGGTGCTCCGAGTGTGGATCTAACCGAGGCAGATACAGAGACCGGAACTGTGCACGATGCTCTGAGTGTGGTCTAACCGAGGGGATACGGAGACCGGAACTGTCCACGCTGCTCCGGGTGTGGTCTAACCGAGGGGATACGGAGACCGGAACTGTGCACGGTGCTCTGAGTGTGGTCTAACCGAGGGATAGGGAGACCGGAACTGTGCACGGTGCTCCGAGTGTGGTCTAACCGAGGGGGGATACGGAGACCGGAACTGTGCACGGTGATCCGAGTGTGGTCTAACCGAGGGATACGGAGACCGGAACTGTGCACGGTGCTCCGAGTGTGGTCTAACCGAGGGGTATACGGAGACCGGAACTGTGCACGGTGCTCCGAGTGTGGTCTAACCGAGGGGTATACGGAGACCGGAACTGTGCACGGTGCTCCGAGTGTGGTCTAACCGAGGGGTATACGGAGACCGGAACTGTGCACGGTGCTCCGAGTGTGGTCTAACCGAGGGGGATACGGAGACCGGAACTGTGCACGGTGCTCCGAGTGTGGGTCTAACCGAGGGGTACGGAGACCGGAACTGTGCACGGTGCTCCGAGTGTGGTCTAACCAAGGGATACGGAAACCTGAACTGTGCACGGTGCTCCGAGTGAGGTCGAACCGAGGGGGATATGGAGACCGGAACTGTGCACGGTGCTCCGAGTGAGGTCTTACCGAAGGGTTTACGGAGACCGGAACTGTGCACTGTGCTCCGAGTGTGGTCTAACCGAGGGGGATACGGAGACCGGAACTGTGCACGGTGCTCCGAGTGTGGTCTAACCCAGGGATACGGAGACCGGAACTGTGCACGGTGCTCCGAGTGTGGTCTAATCGAGGGGGATACGGAGACCGGAACTGTGCACAGTGCTCCGAGTGTGGTCTAACTGAGGGGGATACGGAGACCGGAACTGTGCACGGTGCTCCGAGTGTGGTCTAACCGAGGGGGATACGGAGACCGGAACTGTGCACGGTGCTCCGAGTGTGGTCTAACCGAGGGGGATACGGACACCGGAACTGTGCACGGTGCTCCGAGTGTGGGTCTAACCGAGGGTGATACGGAGACCGGAACTGTGTACGCTGCTCCGAGTGTGGTCTAACCGAGGGGGATACGGAGACCGGAACTGTGCACGGTGCTCCGAGTGTGGTCTAACCGAGGGGGATACGGAGACCGGAACTGTGCACGGTGCTCCGAGTGTGGTCTAACCGAGGGGGATACGGAGACCGGAACTGTGCACGGTGCTCCGAGTGTGGTCTAACCGATGGGGATACGGAGACCGGAACTGTGCACGGGGCTCCGAGTGTGGTCTAACCGAGGGGGATACAGAGACCGGAACTGTGCACGGTGCTCCGAGTGTGGGTCTAACCGAGGGGGATACGGAGACCGGAACTGTGCACGATGATCCGAGTGTGGTCTAACCGAGGGGGATACGGAGACCGGAACTGTGCACGGTGCTCCGAGTGTGGTCTAACTGAGGGGGATACGGAGACCGGAACTGTGCACGGTGCTCCGAGGGTGGTCTAACTGAGGGGGATACGGAGACTGGAACTGTGCACGGTGCTCCGAATGTGGTCTAACCGAGGGGGATACGGAGACCGGAACTGTGCACGGTGCTCCGAGTGTGGTCTAACCGAGGGGATACGGAGACCGGAACTGTGCACGGTGCTCAGAGTGCAGCCTAACCGAGGGGGATACCGAGACCGCAACTGTGCACGGTGCTCCGAGTGTGGTCTAACCGAGGGGGGATACGGAGATCGGAATCGTGCACGGTGCTCCGACTGTGGTCTAACCGAGGGGGATACGGAGACCGGAACTGTGCACGGTGCTACGAGTGTGGTCTAACCGAGGGGATTACGGAGTCCGGGACTGTGCACGGTGCTCCGAGTGTGGTATAACCGAGGGGGATACGGAGACCGGAACTGTGCACGGTGCTCCGAATGTGGTCTAACCGAGCGGGATACGGAGACCGGAACTGTGCACGGTGCTCCGAGTGTGGTCTAACCGAGGGATACGGAGACCGGAACTGTGCACGGTGCTCCGAGTGTGGTCTAACCGAGGGGGATACAGAGACCGGAACTGTGCACGGTGCTCCGAGTGTGGTCCAAGCGAGGGATACGGAGACCGGAACTGTGCACAGTGCTCCGAGTTTGGTCTAACCGAGGGGAATACGGAGAGCGGAACTTTGCACGGTGCTCCGAGTGTGGTCTAACCGAGGGGGGGATACGGAGACCGGAACTGTGCACGGTGCTCCGAGTGTGGTCTAACCCAGGGAGATACGGAGACCGGATCTGTGCACGGTGCTCTGAGTGTGGTCTAACCGAGGGGGATACGGAGACCGGAACTGTGCACGGTGCTCCGAGTGTGGTCTAAACGAGGGATACGGAGACCGGAACTGTGCACGGTGCTCCGAGTGTGGTCTAACCGAGGGATACGGAGACCGGAACTGTGCACGGTGCTCCAAGTGTGGTCTAACCGAGGGAGATACGGAGACCAGAACTGTGCACGGTGCTCCGAGTGTGGTCTAACCGAGGGGGAGACGGAGACCGGAACTGTGCACGGTGCTCCGAGTGTGGTCTAACCGACGGTGATACGGAGACCGGAACTGTGCACGGTGCTCCGAGTGTGGTCTAACACAGGGGGATACGGAGACCGGAACTGGGCACGATGCTCCGAGTGTGGTCTAACCGAGGGGGATACGGAGACCGGAACTGTGCACGGTGCTCCGAGTGTGGTCTAACCGAGGGATACGGAGACCGGAACTGTGCACAGTGCTCCGAGTGTGGTCTAACTGAGGGGGGATACGGAGACCGGAACTGTGCACGGTGCTCCCAGTGTGGTCTAACCCTGGGGGATACGGAGACCGGAATTGTGCACGGTGCTCCCAGTGTGGTCTAACCGAGGGGGGATACGGAGACCGGAACTGTGCACGGTGCTCCAAGTGTGGTCTAACCGAGGGGCATACGGAGACAGGAACTGTGCACGGTGCTCCGAGTGTGGTCTAACCGAGGGGGATACGGAGACCGGAACTGTGCACGGTGCTCCGAGTGTGCTCTAACCGAGGGGGATACCGAGACCGGAACTGTGCACGGTGCTCCGAGTGTGGTCTAACCGAGGGGGATACGGAGACCGGAACTGTGCACGGTGCTCCGAGTGTGGTCTAACCCAGGGATACGGAGACCGGAACTGTGCACGGTGCTCCGAGTGTGGTCTTACCGAGGGGGATACGGAGACCGGAACTGTGCACGGTGCTCCGAGTGTGGTCTAACCGAGGGATACAGAGACCGGAACTGTGCACGGTGCTCCGAGTGTGGTCTAACCGAGGGGGATACGGAGACCGGAACTGTGCACGGTGCTCCGAGTGTGGTCTAACCGAGGGGCATACGGAGACAGGAACTGTGCACGGTTCTCCGAGTGTGGGTCTAACCCAGGGGGATACGGAGACCGGAACTGTGCACGGTGCTCCGAGTGTGGTCTAACCGACGGGGTTACGGAGACCGGAACTGTGCACGGTGCTCCGAGTGTGGTCTAACCGAGGGGGATACGGAGACCTGAACTGTGCACGGTGCTCCGACTGTGGTCTAACCGAGGGGGATACGGAGACCGGAACTGTGCACGGTGCTCCGAGTGTGGTCTAACCGAGGGGGGATACGGAGACCGGAACTGTGCACGGTGCTCCGAGTGAGGTCTAACCCAGGGGATACGGAGACCGGAACTGTGCACGGTGCTCTGAGTGTGGTCTAACCGAGGGCGATACGCAGACCTGAACTGTGCACGGTGCTCCGAGTGTGGTCTAACCGAGGGATACGGAGACCGGAACTGTGCACGGTGCTCCGAGTGTGGGTCTAACCCAGGGGAATACGGAGACCGGAACTGTGCACGGTTCTCCGAGTGTGGTCTAACCGAGGGATACGGAGACCGGAACTGTGCACGGTGCTCCGACTGTGGTCTAACCGACGGGGGATACGCAGACCGGAACTGTGCACGGTTCTCAGAGTGTGGTCTAACCGAGGGGGATACGGAGACCGGAACTGTGCACGGTGCTCCGAGTGTGGTCTAACCGAGGGGGATACGGAGACCGGAACTGTGCACGGTGCTCCGAGTGTGGTCTAACCGAGGGATACAGAGACCGGAACTGTGCACGGTGCTCCGAGTGTGGTCTAACCGAGGGATACAGAGACCGGAATGTGCACGGTGCTCCGAGTGTGGTCTAACCGAGGGATACGGAGACCTGAACTGTGCACGGTGCTCCAAGTGTGGTCTAACCGAGGGATACGGAGACCGGAACTGTGCACGGTGCTCCGAGTGTGGTCTAACCGAGGGATACGGAGACCGGAACTGTGCACGGTGCTCCGAGTGTGGTCTAACCGAGGGGGATACGGAGACCGGAACTGTGCACGGTGCTCCGAGTGTGGCCTAACCGAGGGGGATACGGAGACCGGAATATGCACGGTGCTCCGAGTGTGGTCTAACCGAGGGGGATACGGATACCGGGACTGTACACGGTGCTCCGAGTGTGGTCTAACAGAGGGGATACGGAGACCGTAACTGTGCACGGTGCTCCGAGTGTGGTCTAACCGAGGGGGATACGGAGACCGGAACTGTGCACGGTGCTCCGAGTGTGGATCTAACCGAGGGGGATACGGAGACCGGAACTGTGCACGGTGCTCCGAGTGTGGTCTAACCGAGGGATACGGAGACCGTAACTGTGCACGGTGCTCCGAGTGTGGTGTAACCGAGGGGGATACGGAGACCGGAACTGTGCATGGTGCTCCGAGTGTGGATCTAACCGAGGCAGATACAGAGACCGGAACTGTGCACGATGCTCTGAGTGTGGTCTAACCGAGGGGATACGGAGACCGGAACTGTGCACGCTGCTCCGGGTGTGGTCTAACCGAGGGGATACGGAGACCGGAACTGTGCACGGTGCTCTGAGTGTGGTCTAACCGAGGGATAGGGAGACCGGAACTGTGCACCGTGCTCCGAGTGTGGTCTAACCGAGGGGGGATACGGAGACCGGAACTGTGCACGGTGATCCGAGTGTGGTCTAACCGAGGGATACGGAGACCGGAACTGTGCACGGTGCTCCGAGTGTGGTCTAACCGAGGGGTATACGGAGACCGGAACTGTGCACGGTGCTCCGAGTGTGGTCTAACCGAGGGGTATACGGAGACCGGAACTGTGCACGGTGCTCCGAGTGTGGTCTAACCGAGGGGTATACGGAGACCGGAACTGTGCACGGTGCTCCGAGTGTGGTCTAACCGAGGGGGATACGGAGACCGGAACTGTGCACGGTGCTCCGAGTGTGGGTCTAACCGAGGGGTACGGAGACCGGAACTGTGCACGGTGCTCCGAGTGTGGTCTGACCGAGGGATACGGAAACCTGAACTGTGCACGGTGCTCCGAGTGAGGTCGAACCGAGGGGGATACGGAGACCGGAACTGTGCACGGTGCTCCGAGTGAGGTCTTACCGAAGGGTTTACGGAGACCGGAACTGTGCACTGTGCTCCGAGTGTGGTCTAACCGAGGGGGATACGGAGACCGGAACTGTGCACGGTGCTCCGAGTGTGGTCTAACCCAGGGATACGGAGACCGGAACTGTGCACGGTGCTCCGAGTGTGGTCTAATCGAGGGGGATACGGAGACCGGAACTGTGCACAGTGCTCCGAGTGTGGTCTAACTGAGGGGGATACGGAGACCGGAACTGTGCACGGTGCTCCGAGTGTGGTCTAACCGAGGGGGATACGGAGACCGGAACTGTGCACGGTGCTCCGAGTGTGGTCTAACCGAGGGGGATACGGACACCGGAACTGTGCACGGTGCTCCGAGTGTGGGTCTAACCGAGGGTGATACGGAGACCGGAACTGTGTACGCTGCTCCGAGTGTGGTCTAACCGAGGGGGATACGGAGACCGGAACTGTGCACGGTGCTCCGAGTGTGGTCTAACCGAGGGGGATACGGAGACCGGAACTGTGCACGGTGCTCCGAGTGTGGTCTAACCGAGGGGGATACGGAGACCGGAACTGTGCACGGTGCTCCGAGTGTGGTCTAACCGATGGGGATACGGAGACCGGAACTGTGCACGGGGCTCCGAGTGTGGTCTAACCGAGGGGGATACAGAGACCGGAACTGTGCACGGTGCTCCGAGTGTGGGTCTAACCGAGGGGGATACGGAGACCGGAACTGTGCACGATGATCCGAGTGTGGTCTAACCGAGGGGGATACGGAGACCGGAACTGTGCACGGTGCTCCGAGTGTGGTCTAACTGAGGGGGATACGGAGACCGGAACTGTGCACGGTGCTCCGAGGGTGGTCTAACCGAGGGGAATACGGAGACCGGAACTGTGCAAGGTGCTCGGAGTGTGTTCTAACCGAGGGTGGGAAAAGGAGACCGGAACTTTGCACAGTGCTCCGAGTGTGGTCTAACCGAGGGGGATACGGAGACCGGAACTGTGCACGGTGCTCCAAGTGTGGTCTAACCGAGGGTTACGGAGACCGGAATTGTGCACGGTGCTCAGAGTGTGGTCTAACCCAGGGGGATACGGAGACCGGAACTGTGCACTGTGCTCCGAGTGTGGTCTAAACGAGGGGATACGGAGACCGGAACTGTGCACGGTCCTCCGAGTGTGGTCTAACCGAGAGATACGGAGACCGGAACTGTGCACGGTGCTCTGAGTGTGGTCTAACCGAGGGGGATACGGAGACCGGAACTGTGCACGGTGCTCTGAGTGCGGTCTAACCGAGGGGAGACGGAGACCGGAAATGTGCACGGTGCTCTGAGTGTGGTCTAACTGAGGGGGATACGGAGACTGGAACTGTGCACGGTGCTCCGAATGTGGTCTAACCGAGGGGGATACGGAGACCGGAACTGTGCACGGTGCTCCGAGTGTGGTCTAACCGAGGGGATACGGAGACCGGAACTGTGCACGGTGCTCAGAGTGCAGCCTAACCGAGGGGGATACCGAGACCGGAACTGTGCACGGTGCTCCGAGTGTGGTCTAACCGAGGGGGGATACGGAGATCGGAATCGTGCACGGTGCTCCGACTGTGGTCTAACCGAGGGGGATACGGAGACCGGAACTGTGCACGGTGCTACGAGTGTGGTCTAACCGAGGGGATTACGGAGTCCGGGACTGTGCACGGTGCTCCGAGTGTGGTATAACCGAGGGGGATACGGAGACCGGAACTGTGCACGGTGCTCCGAATGTGGTCTAACCGAGCGGGATACGGAGACCGGAACTGTGCACGGTGCTCCGAGTGTGGTCTAACCGAGGGATACGGAGACCGGAACTGTGCACGGTGCTCCGAGTGTGGTCTAACCGAGGGGGATACAGAGACCGGAACTGTGCACGGTGCTCCGAGTGTGGTCCAAGCGAGGGATACGGAGACCGGAACTGTGCACAGTGCTCCTAGTTTGGTCTAACCGAGGGGAATACGGAGACCGGAACTTTGCACGGTGCTCCGAGTGTGGTCTAACCGAGGGGGGGATACGGAGACCGGAACTGTGCACGGTGCTCCGAGTGTGGTCTAACCCAGGGAGATACGGAGACCGGATCTGTGCACGGTGCTCCGAGTGTGGTCTAACCGAGGGGGATACGGAGACCGGAACTGTGCACGGTGCTCCGAGTGTGGTCTAAACGAGGGATACGGAGACCGGAACTGTGCACGGTGCTCCGAGTGTGGTCTAACCGAGGGATACGGAGACCGGAACTGTGCACGGTGCTCCAAGTGTGGTCTAACCGAGGGAGATACGGAGACCAGAACTGTGCACGGTGCTCCGAGTGTGGTCTAACCGAGGGGGAGACGGAGACCGGAACTGTGCACGGTGCTCCGAGTGTGGTCTAACCGACGGTGATACGGAGACCGGAACTGTGCACGGTGCTCCGAGTGTGGTCTAACACAGGGGGATACGGAGACCGGAACTGGGCACGATGCTCCGAGTGTGGTCTAACCGAGGGGGATACGGAGACCGGAACTGTGCACGGTGCTCCGAGTGTGGTCTAACCGAGGGATACGGAGACCGGAACTGTGCACAGTGCTCCGAGTGTGGTCTAACTGAGGGGGGATACGGAGACCGGAACTGTGCACGGTGCTCCCAGTGTGGTCTAACCCTGGGGGATACGGAGACCGGAACTGTGCACGGTGCTCCCAGTGTGGTCTAACCGAGGGGGGATACGGAGACCGGAACTGTGCACGGTGCTCCAAGTGTGGTCTAACCCAGGGATACGGAGACCGGAACTGTGCACGGTGCTCCGAGTGTGGTCTAACCGATGGGGATACGGAGACCGGAACTGTGCACGGTGCTCCGAGTGTGGTCTAACCGAGGGATACGGAGACCGGAACTGTGCATGGTGCTCCGAGTGTGATCTAACCGAGGGGGATACAGAGACCGGAACTGTGCACGGTGCTCCGAGTGTGGTCTAACCGAGGGGGATACGGAGACAGGAACTGTGCACGGTGCTCCGAGTGTGGTCTAACCGAGGGGGATACAGAGACCGGAACTGTGCACGGTGCTCCGAGTGTGGTCTAACCCCGGGATACGGAGACCGGAACTGTGCACGGTGCTCCGAGTGTGGTCTAACCGAGGGGGATACGGAGACCGGAACTGTGCACGGTGCTCCGAGTGTGGTCTAACCGAGGGATACAGAGACCGGAACTGTGCACGGTGCTCCGAGTGTGGTCTAACCGAGGGGGATACGGAGACAGGAACTGTGCACGGTGCTCCGAGTGTGGTCTAACCGAGGGGAATACAGAGACCGGAACTGTGCACGGTGCTCCGAGTGTGGTCTAACCCAGAGATACGGAGACCGGAACTGTGCACGGTGCTCCGAGTGTGGTCTAACCGAGGGGGAGACGGAGACCGGAACTGTGCACGGTGCTCCGAGTGTGGTCTAACCGAGGGATACAGAGACCGGAACTGTGCACGGTGCTCCGAGTGTGGTCTAACCCAGGGGGATACGGAGACCGGAACTGTGCACGGTGCTCCGAGTGTGGTCTAACCCAGGGATACCGAGACCGGAACAGTGCACGGTGCTCCGAGTGTGGTCTAACTGAGGGGGATACGGAGACTGGAACTGTGCACGGTGCTCCGAGTGTGGTCTAACCGAGGGGGATACAGAGACCGGAACTGTGCACGGTTCTCCGAGTGTGGTCTAACCGAGAGGGGATACGGAGACCGGAACTGTGCACGGTGCTCCGAGTGTGGTCTAACCGAGGGATACGGAGACCGGAACTGTGCATGGTGCTCCGATGGTGGTCTAACCGAGGGTGATACGGAGACCGGAACTGTGCACGGTGCTCCGAGTGTGGTCTAACCGAGAGGGATACGGAGACCGGAACTGTGCACGGTGCTCCGAGTGTTGTCTAACCGAGGGGGATACGGAGACCGGAACTGTGCACGGTGCTCCAAGTGTGGGTCTAACCGAGGGGGATACGGAGACAGGAACTGTGCACGGTGCTCCGAGTGTGGGTCTAACCGAGGGGGATACGGAGACCGGAACTGTGCACGGTGCTCCGAGTGTGGTCTTACCGAGGGGATACGGAGACCGGAACTGTGCACGGTGCTCCGAGTGTGGTCTAACCGATGGGATACGGAGACCGGAACTGTGCACGGTGCTCCGAGTGTGGTCTAACCGAGGGGGATACGGAGACCGGAACTGTGCACGGTGCTCCGAGTGAGGTCTAACCGAGGGGGATACGGAGACCGGAACTGTGCACGGTGCTCCGAGTGTGGTCTAACCGAGGGGGGGATACGGAGACCGGAACTGTGCACGGTGCTCCGAGTGTGGTCTAACCGAGGGGGATACGGAGACCGGAACTGTGCACGGTGCTCCGAGTGTGGTCTAACCGAGGGGGATACGGAGACCGGAACTGTGCACGGTGCTCCGAGTGTGGTCTAACCGAGGGGGGATACGGAGACCGGAACTGTGCACGCTGCTCCGAGTGTGGTCTGACCGAGGGGGATACGGAGACAGGAACTGTGCACGGTGCTCCGAGTGTGGTCTAACCGAGGGGAATACAGAGACCGGAACTGTGCACGGTGCTCCGAGTGTGGTCTAACCCAGGGATACGGAGACCGGAACTGTGCACGGTGCTCCGAGTGTGGTCTAACCGAGGGGGAGACGGAGACCGGAACTGTGCACGATGCTCCGAGTGTGGTCTAACCGAGGGATACAGAGACCGGAACTGTGCACGGTGCTCCGAGTGTGGTCTAACCCAGGGGGATACGGAGACCGGAACTGTGCACGGTGCTCCGAGTGTGGTCTAACCCAGGGATACCGAGACCGGAACAGTGCACGGTGCTCCGAGTGTGGTCTAACTGAGGGGGATACGGAGACTGGAACTGTGCACGGTGCTCCGAGTGTGGTCTAACCGAGGGGGATACAGAGACCGGAACTGTGCACGGTTCTCCGAGTGTGGTCTAACCGAGAGGGGATACGGAGACCGGAACTGTGCACGGTGCTCCGAGTGTGGTCTAACCGAGGGATACGGAGACCGGAACTGTGCATGGTGCTCCGATGGTGGTCTAACCGAGGGTGATACGGAGACCGGAACTGTGCACGGTGCTCCGAGTGTGGTCTAACCGAGAGGGATACGGAGACCGGAACTGTGCACGGTGCTCCGAGTGTTGTCTAACCGAGGGGGATACGGAGACCGGAACTGTGCACGGTGCTCCAAGTGTGGGTCTAACCGAGGGGGATACGGAGACAGGAACTGTGCACGGTGCTCCGAGTGTGGGTCTAACCGAGGGGGATACGGAGACCGGAACTGTGCACGGTGCTCCGAGTGTGGTCTTACCGAGGGGATACGGAGACCGGAACTGTGCACGGTGCTCCGAGTGTGGTCTAACCGATGGGATACGGAGACCGGAACTGTGCACGGTGCTCCGAGTGTGGTCTAACCGAGGGGGATACGGAGACCGGAACTGTGCACGGTGCTCCGAGTGAGGTCTAACCGAGGGGGATACGGAGACCGGAACTGTGCACGGTGCTCCGAGTGTGGTCTAACCGAGGGGGGGATACGGAGACCGGAACTGTGCACGGTGCTCCGAGTGTGGTCTAACCGAGGGGGATACGGAGACCGGATCTGTGCACGGTGCTCCGAGTGTGGTCTAACCGAGGGGGATACGGAGACCGGAACTGTGCACGGTGCTCCGAGTGTGGTCTAACCGAGGGGGGATACGGAGACCGGAACTGTGCACGCTGCTCCGAGTGTGGTCTGACCGAGGGGGATATGGAGACTGGAACTGTGCACGGTCCTCCGAGTGTGGTCTAACCGAGGGGGATACGGAGACCGGAACTGTGCACGGTGCTCAGAGTGCAGCCTAACCGAGGGGGATACCGAGACCGGAACTGTGCACGGTGCTCCGAGTGTGGTCTAACCGAGGGGGGATACGGAGATCGGAATCGTGCACGGTGCTCCGACTGTGGTCTAACCGAGGGGGATACGGAGACCGGAACTGTGCACGGTGCTACGAGTGTGGTCTAACCGAGGGGATTACGGAGTCCGGGACTGTGCACGGTGCTCCGAGTGTGGTATAACCGAGGGGGATACGGAGACCGGAACTGTGCACGGTGCTCCGAATGTGGTCTAACCGAGCGGGATACGGAGACCGGAACTGTGCACGGTGCTCCGAGTGTGGTCTAACCGAGGGATACGGAGACCGGAACTGTGCACGGTGCTCCGAGTGTGGTCTAACCGAGGGGGATACAGAGACCGGAACTGTGCACGGTGCTCCGAGTGTGGTCCAAGCGAGGGATACGGAGACCGGAACTGTGCACAGTGCTCCTAGTTTGGTCTAACCGAGGGGAATACGGAGACCGGAACTTTGCACGGTGCTCCGAGTGTGGTCTAACCGAGGGGGGGATACGGAGACCGGAACTGTGCACGGTGCTCCGAGTGTGGTCTAACCCAGGGAGATACGGAGACCGGATCTGTGCACGGTGCTCCGAGTGTGGTCTAACCGAGGGGGATACGGAGACCGGAACTGTGCACGGTGCTCCGAGTGTGGTCTAAACGAGGGATACGGAGACCGGAACTGTGCACGGTGCTCCGAGTGTGGTCTAACCGAGGGATACGGAGACCGGAACTGTGCACGGTGCTCCAAGTGTGGTCTAACCGAGGGAGATACGGAGACCAGAACTGTGCACGGTGCTCCGAGTGTGGTCTAACCGAGGGGGAGACGGAGACCGGAACTGTGCACGGTGCTCCGAGTGTGGTCTAACCGACGGTGATACGGAGACCGGAACTGTGCACGGTGCTCCGAGTGTGGTCTAACACAGGGGGATACGGAGACCGGAACTGGGCACGATGCTCCGAGTGTGGTCTAACCGAGGGGGATACGGAGACCGGAACTGTGCACGGTGCTCCGAGTGTGGTCTAACCGAGGGATACGGAGACCGGAACTGTGCACAGTGCTCCGAGTGTGGTCTAACTGAGGGGGGATACGGAGACCGGAACTGTGCACGGTGCTCCCAGTGTGGTCTAACCCTGGGGGATACGGAGACCGGAACTGTGCACGGTGCTCCCAGTGTGGTCTAACCGAGGGGGGATACGGAGACCGGAACTGTGCACGGTGCTCCAAGTGTGGTCTAACCCAGGGATACGGAGACCGGAACTGTGCACGGTGCTCCGAGTGTGGTCTAACCGATGGGGATACGGAGACCGGAACTGTGCACGGTGCTCCGAGTGTGGTCTAACCGAGGGATACGGAGACCGGAACTGTGCATGGTGCTCCGAGTGTGATCTAACCGAGGGGGATACAGAGACCGGAACTGTGCACGGTGCTCCGAGTGTGGTCTAACCGAGGGGGATACGGAGACAGGAACTGTGCACGGTGCTCCGAGTGTGGTCTAACCGAGGGGGATACAGAGTCCGGAACTGTGCACGGTGCTCCGAGTGTGGTCTAACCCCGGGATACGGAGACCGGAACTGTGCACGGTGCTCCGAGTGTGGTCTAACCGAGGGGGATACGGAGACCGGAACTGTGCACGGTGCTCCGAGTGTGGTCTAACCGAGGGATACAGAGACCGGAACTGTGCATGGTGCTCCGAGTGTGGTCTAACCGAGGGGGATACGGAGACAGGAACTGTGCACGGTGCTCCGAGTGTGGTCTAACCGAGGGGAATACAGAGACCGGAACTGTGCACGGTGCTCCGAGTGTGGTCTAACCCAGGGATACGGAGACCGGAACTGTGCACGGTGCTCCGAGTGTGGTCTAACCGAGGGGGAGACGGAGACCGGAACTGTGCACGGTGCTCCGAGTGTGGTCTAACCGAGGGATACAGAGACCGGAACTGTGCACGGTGCTCCGAGTGTGGTCTAACCCAGGGGGATACGGAGACCGGAACTGTGCACGGTGCTCCGAGTGTGGTCTAACCCAGGGATACCGAGACCGGAACAGTGCACGGTGCTCCGAGTGTGGTCTAACTGAGGGGGATACGGAGACTGGAACTGTGCACGGTGCTCCGAGTGTGGTCTAACCGAGGGGGATACAGAGACCGGAACTGTGCACGGTTCTCCGAGTGTGGTCTAACCGAGAGGGGATACGGAGACCGGAACTGTGCACGGTGCTCCGAGTGTGGTCTAACCGAGGGATACGGAGACCGGAACTGTGCATGGTGCTCCGATGGTGGTCTAACCGAGGGTGATACGGAGACCGGAACTGTGCACGGTGCTCCGAGTGTGGTCTAACCGAGAGGGATACGGAGACCGGAACTGTGCACGGTGCTCCGAGTGTTGTCTAACCGAGGGGGATACGGAGACCGGAACTGTGCACGGTGCTCCAAGTGTGGGTCTAACCGAGGGGGATACGGAGACAGGAACTGTGCACGGTGCTCCGAGTGTGGGTCTAACCGAGGGGGATACGGAGACCGGAACTGTGCACGGTGCTCCGAGTGTGGTCTTACCGAGGGGATACGGAGACCGGAACTGTGCACGGTGCTCCGAGTGTGGTCTAACCGATGGGATACGGAGACCGGAACTGTGCACGGTGCTCCGAGTGTGGTCTAACCGAGGGGGATACGGAGACCGGAACTGTGCACGGTGCTCCGAGTGAGGTCTAACCGAGGGGGATACGGAGACCGGAACTGTGCACGGTGCTCCGAGTGTGGTCTAACCGAGGGGGGGATACGGAGACCGGAACTGTGCACGGTGCTCCGAGTGTGGTCTAACCGAGGGGGATACGGAGACCGGAACTGTGCACGGTGCTCCGAGTGTGGTCTAACCGAGGGGGATACGGAGACCGGAACTGTGCACGGTGCTCCGAGTGTGGTCTAACCGAGGGGGGATACGGAGACCGGAACTGTGCACGCTGCTCCGAGTGTGGTCTGACCGAGGGGGATACGGAGACAGGAACTGTGCACGGTGCTCCGAGTGTGGTCTAACCGAGGGGAATACAGAGACCGGAACTGTGCACGGTGCTCCGAGTGTGGTCTAACCCAGGGATACGGAGACCGGAACTGTGCACGGTGCTCCGAGTGTGGTCTAACCGAGGGGGAGACGGAGACCGGAACTGTGCACGATGCTCCGAGTGTGGTCTAACCGAGGGATACAGAGACCGGAACTGTGCACGGTGCTCCGAGTGTGGTCTAACCCAGGGGGATACGGAGACCGGAACTGTGCACGGTGCTCCGAGTGTGGTCTAACCCAGGGATACCGAGACCGGAACAGTGCACGGTGCTCCGAGTGTGGTCTAACTGAGGGGGATACGGAGACTGGAACTGTGCACGGTGCTCCGAGTGTGGTCTAACCGAGGGGGATACAGAGACCGGAACTGTGCACGGTTCTCCGAGTGTGGTCTAACCGAGAGGGGATACGGAGACCGGAACTGTGCACGGTGCTCCGAGTGTGGTCTAACCGAGGGATACGGAGACCGGAACTGTGCATGGTGCTCCGATGGTGGTCTAACCGAGGGTGATACGGAGACCGGAACTGTGCACGGTGCTCCGAGTGTGGTCTAACCGAGAGGGATACGGAGACCGGAACTGTGCACGGTGCTCCGAGTGTTGTCTAACCGAGGGGGATACGGAGACCGGAACTGTGCACGGTGCTCCAAGTGTGGGTCTAACCGAGGGGGATACGGAGACAGGAACTGTGCACGGTGCTCCGAGTGTGGGTCTAACCGAGGGGGATACGGAGACCGGAACTGTGCACGGTGCTCCGAGTGTGGTCTTACCGAGGGGATACGGAGACCGGAACTGTGCACGGTGCTCCGAGTGTGGTCTAACCGATGGGATACGGAGACCGGAACTGTGCACGGTGCTCCGAGTGTGGTCTAACCGAGGGGGATACGGAGACCGGAACTGTGCACGGTGCTCCAAGTGTGGTCTAACCGAGGGAGATACGGAGACCAGAACTGTGCACGGTGCTCCGAGTGTGGTCTAACCGAGGGGGAGACGGAGACCGGAACTGTGCACGGTGCTCCGAGTGTGGTCTAACCGACGGTGATACGGAGACCGGAACTGTGCACGGTGCTCCGAGTGTGGTCTAACACAGGGGGATACGGAGACCGGAACTGGGCACGATGCTCCGAGTGTGGTCTAACCGAGGGGGATACGGAGACCGGAACTGTGCACGGTGCTCCGAGTGTGGTCTAACCGAGGGATACGGAGACCGGAACTGTGCACAGTGCTCCGAGTGTGGTCTAACTGAGGGGGGATACGGAGACCGGAACTGTGCACGGTGCTCCCAGTGTGGTCTAACCCTGGGGGATACGGAGACCGGAACTGTGCACGGTGCTCCCAGTGTGGTCTAACCGAGGGGGGATACGGAGACCGGAACTGTGCACGGTGCTCCAAGTGTGGTCTAACCCAGGGATACGGAGACCGGAACTGTGCACGGTGCTCCGAGTGTGGTCTAACCGATGGGGATACGGAGACCGGAACTGTGCACGGTGCTCCGAGTGTGGTCTAACCGAGGGATACGGAGACCGGAACTGTGCATGGTGCTCCGAGTGTGATCTAACCGAGGGGGATACAGAGACCGGAACTGTGCACGGTGCTCCGAGTGTGGTCTAACCGAGGGGGATACGGAGACAGGAACTGTGCACGGTGCTCCGAGTGTGGTCTAACCGAGGGGGATACAGAGACCGGAACTGTGCACGGTGCTCCGAGTGTGGTCTAACCCCGGGATACGGAGACCGGAACTGTGCACGGTGCTCCGAGTGTGGTCTAACCGAGGGGGATACGGAGACCGGAACTGTGCACGGTGCTCCGAGTGTGGTCTAACCGAGGGATACAGAGACCGGAACTGTGCATGGTGCTCCGAGTGTGGTCTAACCGAGGGGGATACGGAGACAGGAACTGTGCACGGTGCTCCGAGTGTGGTCTAACCGAGGGGAATACAGAGACCGGAACTGTGCACGGTGCTCCGAGTGTGGTCTAACCCAGGGATACGGAGACCGGAACTGTGCACGGTGCTCCGAGTGTGGTCTAACCGAGGGGGAGACGGAGACCGGAACTGTGCACGGTGCTCCGAGTGTGGTCTAACCGAGGGATACAGAGACCGGAACTGTGCACGGTGCTCCGAGTGTGGTCTAACCCAGGGGGATACGGAGACCGGAACTGTGCACGGTGCTCCGAGTGTGGTCTAACCCAGGGATACCGAGACCGGAACAGTGCACGGTGCTCCGAGTGTGGTCTAACTGAGGGGGATACGGAGACTGGAACTGTGCACGGTGCTCCGAGTGTGGTCTAACCGAGGGGGATACAGAGACCGGAACTGTGCACGGTTCTCCGAGTGTGGTCTAACCGAGAGGGGATACGGAGACCGGAACTGTGCACGGTGCTCCGAGTGTGGTCTAACCGAGGGATACGGAGACCGGAACTGTGCATGGTGCTCCGATGGTGGTCTAACCGAGGGTGATACGGAGACCGGAACTGTGCACGGTGCTCCGAGTGTGGTCTAACCGAGAGGGATACGGAGACCGGAACTGTGCACGGTGCTCCGAGTGTTGTCTAACCGAGGGGGATACGGAGACCGGAACTGTGCACGGTGCTCCAAGTGTGGGTCTAACCGAGGGGGATACGGAGACAGGAACTGTGCACGGTGCTCCGAGTGTGGGTCTAACCGAGGGGGATACGGAGACCGGAACTGTGCACGGTGCTCCGAGTGTGGTCTTACCGAGGGGATACGGAGACCGGAACTGTGCACGGTGCTCCGAGTGTGGTCTAACCGAGGGGGATACGGAGACCGGAACTGTGCACGGTGCTCCGAGTGAGGTCTAACCGAGGGGGGGATACGGAGACCGGAACTGTGCACGGTGCTCCGAGTGTGGTCTAACCGAGGGGGATACGGAGACCGGAACTGTGCACGGTGCTCCGAGTGTGGTCTAACCGAGGGGGATACGGAGACCGGAACTGTGCACGGTGCTCCGAGTGTGGTCTAACCGAGGGGGGATACGGAGACCGGAACTGTGCACGCTGCTCCGAGTGTGGTCTGACCGAGGGGGATACGGAGACAGGAACTGTGCACGGTGCTCCGAGTGTGGTCTAACCGAGGGGAATACAGAGACCGGAACTGTGCACGGTGCTCCGAGTGTGGTCTAACCCAGGGATACGGAGACCGGAACTGTGCACGGTGCTCTGAGTGTGGTCTAACCGAGGGGGAGACGGAGACCGGAACTGTGCACGATGCTCCGAGTGTGGTCTAACCGAGGGATACAGAGACCGGAACTGTGCACGGTGCTCCGAGTGTGGTCTAACCCAGGGGGATACGGAGACCGGAACTGTGCACGGTGCTCCGAGTGTGGTCTAACCCAGGGATACCGAGACCGGAACAGTGCACGGTGCTCCGAGTGTGGTCTAACTGAGGGGGATACGGAGACTGGAACTGTGCACGGTGCTCCGAGTGTGGTCTAACCGAGGGGGATACAGAGACCGGAACTGTGCACGGTTCTCCGAGTGTGGTCTAACCGAGAGGGGATACGGAGACCGGAACTGTGCACGGTGCTCCGAGTGTGGTCTAACCGAGGGATACGGAGACCGGAACTGTGCATGGTGCTCCGATGGTGGTCTAACCGAGGGTGATACGGAGACCGGAACTGTGCACGGTGCTCCGAGTGTGGTCTAACCGAGAGGGATACGGAGACCGGAACTGTGCACGGTGCTCCGAGTGTTGTCTAACCGAGGGGGATACGGAGACCGGAACTGTGCACGGTGCTCCAAGTGTGGGTCTAACCGAGGGGGATACGGAGACAGGAACTGTGCACGGTGCTCCGAGTGTGGGTCTAACCGAGGGGGATACGGAGACCGGAACTGTGCACGGTGCTCCGAGTGTGGTCTTACCGAGGGGATACGGAGACCGGAACTGTGCACGGTGCTCCGAGTGTGGTCTAACCGATGGGATACGGAGACCGGAACTGTGCACGGTGCTCCGAGTGTGGTCTAACCGAGGGGGATACGGAGACCGGAACTGTGCACGGTGCTCCGAGTGAGGTCTAACCGAGGGGGATACGGAGACCGGAACTGTGCACGGTGCTCCGAGTGTGGTCTAACCGAGGGGGGGATACGGAGACCGGAACTGTGCACGGTGCTCCGAGTGTGGTCTAACCGAGGGGGATACGGAGACCGGATCTGTGCACGGTGCTCCGAGTGTGGTCTAACCGAGGGGGATACGGAGACCGGAACTGTGCACGGTGCTCCGAGTGTGGTCTAACCGAGGGGGGATACGGAGACCGGAACTGTGCACGCTGCTCCGAGTGTGGTCTGACCGAGGGGGATATGGAGACTGGAACTGTGCACGGTCCTCCGAGTGTGGTCTAACCGAGGGGGATACGGAGACCGGAACTGTGCACGGTGCTCCGAGTGTGGTCTAACCGAGGGGAATACAGAGACCGGAACTGTGCACGGTGCTCCGAGTGTGGTCTAACCGAGGGGGATACGGAGACCGGAACGGTGCACGGTGCTCCGAGTGTGGTCTAACCGAGGGGGGGATACGGAGACCGGAACTGTGCACGGTGCTCCGAGTGTGGTCTAACCGAGGGGGATACGGAGACCGGAACTGTGCACGGTGCTCCGAGTGTGGTCTAACCGAGGGGGATACGGAGAACGGAACTGTGCACGGTGCTCCGAGTGTGGTCTAACCAAGGGGGGATACGGAGACCGGAACTGTGCACGCTGCTCCGAGTGTGGTCTGACCGAGGGGGATATGGAGACTGGAACTGTGCACGGTCCTCCGAGTGTGGTCTAACCGAGGGGGATACGGAGACCGGAACTGTGCACGGTGCTCCGTGTGTGGTCTGACCGAGGTGGATACGGAGACGGGAGCTGTGCACGGTGCTCCGAGTGTGGGTCTAACCGAGGGGGATACGGAGACCGGAACTGTGCATGGTGCTCCGAGTGTGGTCTAACCGAGGGATACGGAGACCAGAACTGTGCACGGTGCTCCGAGTGTGGGTCTAACCGAGGGGGATACGGAGACAGGAACTGTGTACGGTGCTCCGAGTGTGGGTCTAACCGAGGGGGATACGGAGACCGGAACTGTGCACGGTGCTCCGAGTATGGTCTAACCGAGGGATACAGAGACCGGAACTGTGCACGGTGCTCCGAGTGTGGTCTAACCGAGGGGGGATACGGAGACCGGAACTGTGCACGGTGCTCCGAGTGTGGTCTAACCGAGGGGGGATACGGAGACCGGAACTGTGCACGGTGCTCCGAGTGTGGCCTAACCGAGGGGGATACGGAGACCGGAACTGTGCACGGTGATCCGAGTGTGGTCTAACCCAGGGGGATACGGAGACCGGAACTGTGCACGGTGCTCCGAGTGTGGTATAACAGAGGGGGATACGGAGACCGGAACTGTGCACGGTGCTCCGAGTGTGGTCTAACCGAGGGGGATACGGAGACCGGAACTGTGCACGGTGCTCCGAGTGTGGTCTAACCGAGGGGGATACGGAGACCGGAACTGTGCACGGTGCTCCGAGTGTGGTCTAACCGAGGGGTTTACGGAGACCGGAACTGTGCACGGTGCTCCGAGTGTGGTCTTACCGAGGGATACAGAGACCGGAACTGTGCACGGTGCTCCGAGTGTTGTCTAACCGAGGGGGAGACGGAGACCGGAACTGTGCACGGTGCTCCGAGTGTGGTCTAACTGAGGGAGATACGGAGACAGGAACTGTGCACGGTGCTCCGAGTGTGGTCTAACCGAGGGGAATACGGAGACCGGAACTGTGCACGGTGCTCCGAGTGTGGTCTAACCGAGGGGGATACGGAGACCGGAACTGTGCACGGTGCTCCGAGTGTGGTCTAACCGAGGGATACGGAGACCGGAACTGTGCATGGTGCTCCGAGTGTGGTCTAACCGAGGGGGATACGGAGACAGGAACTGTGCACGGTGCTCCGAGTGTGGTCTAACCGAGGGGGATACAGAGACCGGAACTGTGCACGGTGCTCCGATGTGTGGTCTAACCCCGGGATACGGAGACTGGAACTGTGCACGGTGCTCCGAGTGTGGTCTAACCGAGGGGGATACGGAGACCGGAACTGTGCACGGTTCTCCGAGTGTGGTCTAACCGAGGGATACAGAGACCGGAACTGTGCATGGTGCTCCGAGTGTGGTCTAACCGAGGGGGATACGGAGACAGGAACTGTGCACGGTGCTCCGAGTGTGGTCTAACCGAGGGGAATACAGAGACCGGAACTGTGCACGGTGCTCCGAGTGTGGTCTAACCCAGGGATACGGAGACCGGAACTGTGCACGGTGCTCCGAGTGTGGTCTAACCGAGGGGGAGACGGAGACCGGAACTGTGCACGGTGCTCCGAGTGTGGTCTAACCGAGGGATACAGAGACCGGAACTGTGCACGGTGCTCCGAGTGTGGTCTAACCCAGGGGGATACGGAGACCGGAACTGTGCACGGTGCTCCGAGTGTGGTCTAACCCAGGGATACGGAGACCGGTACAGTGCACGGTGCTCCGAGTGTGGTCTACCCTAGGGATACGGAGACCGGAACTGTGCACGGTGCTCCGAGTGTGGTCTAACCGAGGGGGATACGGAGACCGGAACTGTGCACGGTGCTCCCAGTGTGGTCAAACCGAGGGGGATACGGAGACTGGAACAGTGCACGGTGCTCCGAGTGTGGTCTAACCGAGGGGGATACAGAGACCGGAACTGTGCACGGTTCTCCGAGTGTGGTCTAACCGAGAGGGGATACGGAGACCGGAACTGTGCACGGTGCTCCGAGTGTGGTCTAACCGAGGGATACGGAGACCGGAACTGTGCATGGTGCTCCGATGGTGGTCTAACCGAGGGTGATACGGAGACCGGAACTGTGCACGGTGCTCCGAGTGTGGTCTAACCGAGAGGGATACGGAGACCGGAACTGTGCACGGTGCTCCGAGTGTTGTCTAACCGAGGGGGATACGGAGACCGGAACTGTGCACGGTGCTCCAAGTGTGGGTCTAACCGAGGGGGATACGGAGACAGGAACTGTGCACGGTGCTCCGAGTGTGGGTCTAACCGAGGGGGATACGGAGACCGGAACTGTGCACGGTGCTCCGAGTGTGGTCTTACCGAGGGGATACGGAGACCGGAACTGTGCACGGTGCTCCGAGTGTGGTCTAACCGATGGGATACGGAGACCGGAACTGTGCACGGTGCTCCGAGTGTGGTCTAACCGAGGGGGATACGGAGACCGGAACTGTGCACGGTGCTCCGAGTGTGGTCTAACCGAGGGGGATACGGAGACCGGAAATGTGCACGGTACTCCGAGTGTGGTCTAAATGAGGGGGGGGATACGGAGACCGGAACTGTGCACGGTGCTCCGAATGTGGTGTAACCGAGGGGGATACGGAGACCGGAACTGTGCACGGTGCTCCGAGTGTGGTCTAACCGAGGGGGATACGGAGACCGGAACTGTGCACGGTGCTCCGAGTGTGGTCTAACCGAGGGGGATACGGAGACCGGAACTGTGCACTGTGCTCCGAGTGTGGTTTAACCGAGGGGGATACGGAGACCGGAACTGTGCACGGTGCTCCGAGTGTGGTCTAACCGAGGGGGGATACGGAGACCGGAACTGTGCACGGTGCTCCGAGTGTGGTCTAACCGAGGGGGATACGGAGACCGGAACTGTGCACGGTGCTCCGAGTGTGGTCTAACCCAGGGGGATACGGAGACCGGAACTGTGCACGGTGCTCCGAGTGTGGTTTAACCGAGGGGGGGATACGGTGACCGGAACTGTGCACGGTGCTCCGAGTGTGGTCTAACCCAGGGATACGGAGACCGGAACTGTGCACGGTGCTCCGAGTGTGGTCTAACCAAGGGGGATACGGAGACCGGAACTGTGCACAGTGCTCCGAGTGTGGTCTAACCGAGGGGGATACGGAGACCGGAACTGTGTACGGTGCTCCGAGTGTGGTCTAACCGAGGGGGATACGGAGACCGGAACTGTGCACGGTGCTCCGAGTGTGGTCTAACCGAGGGGGATACAGAGACCGGAACTGTGCACGGTGCTCCGAGTGTGGTCTAACCGAGGGGGATACGGAGACCGGAACTGTGCACTGTGCTCCGAGTGTGGTCTAACCGAGGGGGATACGGAGACCGGAACTGTGCACGGTGCTCCGAGTGTGGTCTAACCGAGGGGGATACGTGGACCGGAACTGTGCACGGTGCTCCGAGTGTGGTCTAACCGAGGGATACGCAGTCCGGAACTGTGCACGGTGCTCCGAGTGTGGTCTAACCCAGGGATACGGAGACCGGAACTGTGCACGGTGCTCCGAGTGTGGTCTAACTGAGGGGGATACGGAGACCGGAACTGTGCACGGTGCACCGAGTGTGGTCTAACCGAGGGGGATACGGAGACAGGAACTGTGCACGGTGCTCCGAGTGTGGGTCTAACCCAGGGGGATACGGAGACCGGAAGTGTGCACGGTTCTCCGAGTGGTCTAACCGAGGGATACGGAGACCGGAACAGTGCACGGTGCTCCGAGTGTGGTCTAACCGAGGGGGATACGGAGACCAGAACTGTGCATGGTGCTCCGAGTGTGGTCTAACCGAGGATACGGAGACCGGAACTGTGCACGGTACTCCGAGTGTGGTCTAACCGAGGGGGGATACGGAGACCGGAACTGTGCACGGTACTCCGAGTGTGGTCTAACCGAGGGGGATACGGAGACCGGAACTGTGCACGGTGCTCCGAGTGTGGTCTAACCGAGGGGGATACGGAGACCGGAAATGTGCACGGTGCTCCGAGTGTGGTCTAACCGAGGGGGATACGGAGACCGGAACTGTGCACGGTGCTCCGAGTGTGGTCTAACCGAGGGGGATACGGAGACCGGAACTGTGCACGGTGCTCCGAGTGTGGTCTACCCTAGGGATACGGAGACCGGAACTGTGCACGGTGCTCCCAGTGTGGTCAAACCGAGGGGAATACGGAGACTGGAACTGTGCACGGTGCTCCCAGTGTGGTCTAACCGAGGGGGATACGGAGAACGGAACTGTGCACGGTGCTCCGAGTGTGGTCTAACCGAGGGGGATACGGAGACCGGAACTGTGCACGGTGCTCCGAGTGTGGTCTAACCGAGGGGGATACAGAGACCGGAACTGTGCACGGTGCTCCGAGTGTGGTCTAACCGAGGGGGATACGGAGACCGGAACTGTGCACGGTGCTCCGAGTGTGGTCTAACCGAGGGATACAGAGACCGGAACTGTGCACGGTGCTCCGAGTGTGGTCTAACCCAGGGGGATACGGAGACCGGAACTGTGCACGGTGCTCCGAATGTGGTCTAACCGAGGGGGATACGGAGACCGGAACTGTGCACGGTGCTCCGAGTGTGGGTCTAACCGAGGGGGATACGGAGACCGGAACTGTGCACGGTGCTCCGAGTGTGGTCTACCCTAGGGATACGGAGACCGGAACTGTGCACGGTGCTCCCAGTGTGGTCTAACCGAGGGATACGGAGACAGGAACTGTGCACGGTGCTCCGAGTGTGGTCTAACCGAGGGGGATACGGAGACCGGAACTGTGCACGATGCTCCGAGTGTGGGTCTAACCGAGGGTGATACGGAGACTGGAACTGTGCACGGTGCTCCGAGTGTGGTCTAACCGAGGGGGATACGGAGACCGGAACTGTGCACGGGGCTCCGAGTGTGGTCTAACCGAGGGGGATACGGAGACCGGAACTGTGCACGGTACTCCGAGTGTGTTCTAACCGAGGGGGGGATAAGGAGACCGGAACTGTGCACAGTGCTCCGAGTGTGGTCTAACCGAGGGGGATACGGAGACAGGAACTGTGCACGGTGCTCCGAGTGTGGTCTAACCGAGGGGGATACGGAGACCGGAACTGTGCACGGTGCTCCGAGTGTGGTCTAACCGAGGGGGATACAGAGACTGGAACTGTGCACGGTGATCCGAGTGTGGTCTAAACGAGGGGGATACGGAGACCGGAACTGTGCACGGTGCTCCGAGTGTGGTCTAACCGAGGGGGATACGGAGACTGGAACTGTGCACGGTGCTCCAAGTGTGGTCTAACCGAGGGATACGGAGACCGGAATTGTGCACGGTGCTCCGAGTGTGGTCTAACCGAGGGGGATACGGAGACCGGATCTGTGCACGGTGCTCCGAGTGTGGTCTAACCGAGGGGGATACGGAGACCGGAACTGTGCACGGTGCTCCCAGTGTGGTCAAACCGAGGGGGATACGGAGACTGGAACAGTGCACGGTGCTCCGAGTGTGGTCTAACCGAGGGGGATACAGAGACCGGAACTGTGCACGGTTCTCCGAGTGTGGTCTAACCGAGAGGGGATACGGAGACCGGAACTGTGCACGGTGCTCCGAGTGTGGTCTAACCGAGGGATACGGAGACCGGAACTGTGCATGGTGCTCCGATGGTGGTCTAACCGAGGGTGATACGGAGACCGGAACTGTGCACGGTGCTCCGAGTGTGGTCTAACAGAGAGGGATACGGAGACCGGAACTGTGCACGGTGCTCCGAGTGTTGTCTAACCGAGGGGGATACGGAGACCGGAACTGTGCACGGTGCTCCAAGTGTGGGTCTAACCGAGGGGGATACGGAGACATGAACTGTGCACGGTGCTCCGAGTGTGGGTCTAACCGAGGGGGATACGGAGACCGGAACTGTGCACGGTGCTCCGAGTGTGGTCTTACCGAGGGGATACGGAGACCGGAACTGTGCACGGTGCTCCGAGTGTGGTCTAACCGATGGGATACGGAGACCGGAACTGTGCACGGTGCTCCGAGTGTGGTCTAACCGAGGGGGATACGGAGACCGGAACTGTGCACGGTGCTCCGAGTGTGGTCTAACCGAGGGGGATACGGAGACCGGAAATGTGCACGGTACTCCGAGTGTGGTCTAAATGAGGGGGGGGATACGGAGACCGGAACTGTGCACGGTGCTCCGAATGTGGTCTAACCGAGGGGGATACGGAGACCGGAACTGTGCACGGTGCTCCGAGTGTGGTCTAACCGAGGGGGATACGGAGACCGGAACTGTGCACTGTGCTCCGAGTGTGGTTTAACCGAGGGGGATACGGAGACCGGAACTGTGCACGGTGCTCCGAGTGTGGTCTAACCGAGGGGGGATACGGAGACCGGAACTGTGCACGGTGCTCCGAGTGTGGTCTAACCGAGGGGGATACGGAGACCGGAACTGTGCACGGTGCTCCGAGTGTGGTCTAACCCAGGGGGATACGGAGACCGGAACTGTGCACGGTGCTCCGAGTGTGGTTTAACCGAGGGGGGGATACGGTGACCGGAACTGTGCACGGTGCTCCGAGTGTGGTCTAACCCAGGGATACGGAGACCGGAACTGTGCACGGTGCTCCGAGTGTGGTCTAACCAAGGGGGATACGGAGACCGGAACTGTGCACAGTGCTCCGAGTGTGGTCTAACCGAGGGGGATACGGAGACCGGAACTGTGTACGGTGCTCCGAGTGTGGTCTAACCGAGGGGGATACGGAGACCGGAACTGTGCACGGTGCTCCGAGTGTGGTCTAACCGAGGGGGATACAGAGACCGGAACTGTGCACGGTGCTCCGAGTGTGGTCTAACCGAGGGGGATACGGAGACCGGAACTGTGCACTGTGCTCCGAGTGTGGTCTAACCGAGGGGGATACGGAGACCGGAACTGTGCACGGTGCTCCGAGTGTGGTCTAACCGAGGGGGATACGTGGACCGGAACTGTGCACGGTGCTCCGAGTGTGGTCTAACCGAGGGATACGCAGTCCGGAACTGTGCACGGTGCTCCGAGTGTGGTCTAACCCAGGGATACGGAGACCGGAACTGTGCACGGTGCTCCGAGTGTGGTCTAACTGAGGGGGATACGGAGACCGGAACTGTGCACGGTGCACCGAGTGTGGTCTAACCGAGGGGGATACGGAGACAGGAACTGTGCACGGTGCTCCGAGTGTGGGTCTAACCCAGGGGGATACGGAGACCGGAAGTGTGCACGGTTCTCCGAGTGGTCTAACCGAGGGATACGGAGACCGGAACAGTGCACGGTGCTCCGAGTGTGGTCTAACCGAGGGGGATACGGAGACCAGAACTGTGCACGGTGCTCCGAGTGTGGTCTAACCGAGGGATACAGAGACCGGAACTGTGCACGGTGCTCCGAGTGTGGTCTAACCCAGGGGGATACGGAGACCGGAACTGTGCACGGTGCTCCGAATGTGGTCTAACCGAGGGGGATACGGAGACCGGAACTGTGCACGGTGCTCCGAGTGTGGGTCTAACCGAGGGGGATACGGAGACCGGAACTGTGCACGGTGCTCCGAGTGTGGTCTACCCTAGGGATACGGAGACCGGAACTGTGCACGGTGCTCCCAGTGTGGTCTAACCGAGGGATACGGAGACAGGAACTGTGCACGGTGCTCCGAGTGTGGTCTAACCGAGGGGGATACGGAGACCGGAACTGTGCACGATGCTCCGAGTGTGGGTCTAACCGAGGGTGATACGGAGACTGGAACTGTGCACGGTGCTCCGAGTGTGGTCTAACCGAGGGGGATACGGAGACCGGAACTGTGCACGGGGCTCCGAGTGTGGTCTAACCGAGGGGGATACGGAGACCGGAACTGTGCACGGTACTCCGAGTGTGTTCTAACCGAGGGGGGGATAAGGAGACCGGAACTGTGCACAGTGCTCCGAGTGTGGTCTAACCGAGGGGGATACGGAGACAGGAACTGTGCACGGTGCTCCGAGTGTGGTCTAACCGAGGGGGATACGGAGACCGGAACTGTGCACGGTGCTCCGAGTGTGGTCTAACCGAGGGGGATACAGAGACTGGAACTGTGCACGCTGCTCCGAGTGTGGTCTAAACGAGGGGGATACGGAGACCGGAACTGTGCACGGTGCTCCGAGTGTGGTCTAACCGAGGGGGATACGGAGACTGGAACTGTGCACGGTGCTCCAAGTGTGGTCTAACCGAGGGATACGGAGACCGGAATTGTGCACGGTGCTCCGAGTGTGGTCTAACCGAGGGGGATACGGAGACCGGATCTGTGCACGGTGCTCCGAGTGTGGTCTAACCCAGGGATACGGAGACCAGAACTGTGCACGGTGCTCCAAGTGTGGTCCAACCCAGGGATACGGAGACCGGATCTGTGCACGGTGCTCCGAGTGTGGTCTAACCCAGGGATACGGAGACCGGAACTGTGCACGGTGCTCCGAGTGTGGTCTAACCGAGGGGGATACGGAGACCGGAACTGTACACGGTGCTCCGAGTGTTGTCGAACCGAGGGGGATACGGAGACCGGAACTGTGCACGGTGCTCCGAGTGTGGTCTAACCCAGGGGGATACGGAGACCGGAACTGTGCACGGTGCTCCGAGTGTGGTCTAACTGAGGGGGATACGGAGATCGGAACTGTGCACGGTGCTCCGAGTGTGGTCTAACCGAGGGGGATACGGAGACCGGAACTGTGCACGGTGCTCCGAGTGTGGTCTAACCGAGGGGGTTACGGAGACCGGAACTGTGCACGGTGTTCCGAGTGTGGTCTAACCGAGGGGGATACGGAGACCGGAACTGTGCACGGTGCTCCGAGTGTGGTCTAACCGAGGGGGATACGGAGACAGGACCTGTGCACGGTGCTCCGAGTGTGGGTCTAACCGAGGGGTTACGGAGACTGGAACTGTGCACATTGCTCCGAGTGTGGTCTAACCGAGGGATACGGAGACCGGAACTGTGCACGGTGCTCCGAGTGTGGTCTAACCGAGGGGAATACGGAGACCGGAACTGTGCACGGTGCTCCGAGTGTGGTCTAACCGAGGGGGATACGGAGACCGGAACTGTGCACGGTGCTCCGAGTGTGGTCTAACCCAGGGATACGGAGACCGGAACTGTGCACGGTGCTCCGAGTGTGGTCTAACCCAGGGGGATACGGAGAGCGGAACTGTGCACGGTGCTCCGAGTGTGGTCTAACCCAGGGATACGGAGACCGGAACTGTGCACGGTGCTCCCAGTGTGGTCAAACCGAGGGGAATACGGAGACTGGAACTGTGCACGGTGCTCCGAGTGTGGTCTAACCGAGGGGGATACGGAGACCGGAACTGTGCACGGTGCTCCGAGTGTGGTCTAACCGAGGGGGATACGGAGACCGGAACTGTGCACGGTGCTCCGAGTGTGGTCTAACCGAGGGGGATACGGAGACCGGAACTGTGCACGGTGCTCCGAGTGTGGTCTAACCGAGGGATACGGAGACCGGAACTGTGCACGGTGCTCCGAGTGTGGTCTAACCCAGGGATACGGAGACCGGAACTGTGCACAGTGCTCCGAGTGTGGTCTAACTGAGGGATACGGAGACCGGAACTGTGCACGGTGCTCCGAGTGTGGTCTAACCGAGAGGGATACGGACACCGGAACTGTGCACGGTGCTCCGAGTGTGGTCTAACCGAGGGGTATACGGAGACCGGAACTGTGCACGGTGCTCCGAGTGTGGTCTAACCGAGGGGGATACAGAGACCGGAACTGTGCACGGTGCTCCGAGTGTGGTCTAACCGAGGGGGGATACGGAGACCGGAACTGTGCACGGTGCTCCGAGTGTGGTCTAACCGAGGGATACGGAGACCGGAACTGTGCACGGTGCTCCGAGTGTGGTCTAACCGAGGGGGATACGGAGACCGGAACTGTGCACGGTGCTCCGAGTGTGGTCTATCCGAGGGGGATGCGGAGACCGGAACTGTGCACGGTGCTCCGAGTGTGGTCTAACCGAGGGGGATACGGAGACCGGAACTGTGCACGGTGCTCCCAGTGTGGTCTAACCGAGGGGGATACGGAGACCGGAACTGTGCACGGTGCTCCGAGTGTGGTCTAACCGAGGGGGATACGGAGACCGGAACTGTGCACGGTGCTCCGAGTGTGGTGTAACCAAGGGATACGGAGACCGGAACTGTGCACGGTGCTCCGAGTGTGGTCTAACCGAGGGGTATACGGAGACCGGAACTGTGCACGGTGCTCCGAGTGTGGTCTAACTGAGGGATACGGAGACTGGAACTGTGCACGGTGCTCCGAGTGTGGTCTAACCGAGAGGGATACGGACACCGGAACTGTGCACGGTGCTCCGAGTGTGGTCTAACCGAGGGGGATACGGAGACCGGAACTGTGCACGGTGCTCCGAGTGTGGTCTAACCGAGGGGGATACAGAGACCGGAACTGTGCACGGTGCTCCGAGTGTGGTCTAACCGAGGGGGGATACGGAGACCGGAACTGTGCACGGTGCTCCGAGTGTGGTCTAACCGAGGGGGATACAGAGACCGGAACTATGCACGGTTCTCCGAGTGTGGTCTAATCGAGGGATACGGAGACCGGAACTGTGCACGGTGCTCCGAGTGTGGGTCTAACCCAGGGGGATACGGAGACCGGAACTGTGCACGGTGCTCCTAGTGTGGTCTAACCGAGGGGGATACGGAGACCGGAACTGTGCACGGTGCTCCGAGTGTGGTCTAACCGAGGGGGATGCGGAGACTGGAACAGTGCACGGTTCTCCGAGTGTGGTCTAATCAAGGGATACGGAGACCGGAACTGTGCACGGTGCTCCGAGTGTGGTCTAACCGAGGGGGGATACGGAGACCGGAATGGTGCACAGAGCTCCGAGTGCGGTCTAACCGAGGGGGATATGGAGACCGGAACTGTGCATGGTGCTCCGAGTGTGGTCTAACCCAGGGGATACGGAGACCGGAACTGTGCACGGTGCACCGAGTGTGGTCTAACCGAGGGGGATACGGAGACCGGAACTGTGCACGGTGCTCCGAGTGTGGTCTAACCGAGGGGGATACGGAGACCGGAACTGTGCACGCTGCTCCGAGTGTGGTCTAACCGAGGGGGATACGGAGACCGGAACTGTGCACGGTGCTCCGAGTGTGGTCTAACCGAGGGGGATACGGACACCGGAACTGTGCACGGTGCTCCGAGTGTGGTCTAACCGAGGGATACGCAGACCGGAACTGTGCACGGTGCTCCGAGTGTGGTCTAACCCAGGGGGATACGGAGACAGGAACTGTGCACGGTGCTCCGAGTGTGGTCTAACCGAGGGGGATACGGAGACCGGAACTGTGCACGGTGCTCCGAGTGTGGTCTAACCGAGGGGGATACGGAGACCGGAACTGTGCACCGTGCTCCGAGTGTGGTCTAACCCAGGGATACGGAGACCGGAACTGTGCATGGTGCACCGAGTGTGGTCTAACCGAGGGGGATACGGAGACCGGAACTGTGCACGGTGCTCCGAGTGTGGTCTAACCGAGGGGGATACGGAGAACGGAACTGTGCACGGTGCTCCGAGTGTGGTCTAAAAGAGGGGGATACGGAGACCGGAACTGTGCACGGTGCTCCGAGTGTGGTCTAACCGAGGGGGATACGGAGACCGGAACTGTGCACGGTGCTCCGAGTGTGGTCTAACCGAGGGATACGGAGACCGGAACTGTGCACGGTGCTCCGAGTGTGGTCTAACCGAGGGATACGGAGACCGGAACTGTGCACGGTGCTCCGAGTGTGGTCTAACCAAGGGGGTTACGGAGACGGGAACTGTGCACGGTGCTCCGAGTGTGGTCTAACCGAGGGGGATACGGAGACCGGAACTGTGCACGGTGCTCTGAGTGTGGTCTAACCGAGGGATACGGAGACCGGAAATGTGCACGGTGCTCCGAGTGTGGTCTAACCGAGGGGGATACAGAGACCGGAACTGTGCACGGTGCTCCGAGTGTGGTCTAACTGAGGGGGATACGGAGACTGGAACTGTGCACGGTGCTCCGAGTGTGGTCTAACCGAGGGGAATACAGAGACCGGAACAGTGCACGGTGCTCCGAGTGTTGTCTAACCGAGGGATACGGAGAACGGAACTGTGCACGGTGCTCCGAGTGTGGTCTAACCGAGGGGGAATACGGAGACCGGAACTGTGCACGGTGTTCCGAGTGTGGTCTAACCGAGGGATACGGAGACCGGAAATGTGCACGGTGCTCCGAGTGTGGTCTGACCGAGGGGGATACGGAGACAGGAACTGTGCACGGTGCTCCGAGTGTGGTCTAACCGAGGGGGTTACGGAGACCTGAACTGTGCACGGTGCTCCGAGTGTGGTCTAACCGAGGGGGATACGGAGACCGGAACTGTGCACGGTGCTCCGAGTGTGGTCTAATCGAGGGGTATACGGAGACCGGAACTGTGCACGGTGCTCCGAGTGTGGTCTAACCGAGGGGGATATGGAGACTGGAACTGTGCACGGTGCTCCGAGTGTGGTCTAACCGAGGGGGATACGGAGACCGGAACTGTGCACGGTGCTCCGAGTGTGGTCTAACCGAGGGGGATACGGAGACCGGAACTGTGCACGGTGCTCCGAGTGTGGTCTAACCGAGGGGGATACGGAGACCGGAACTGTGCACGGTGCTCCGAGTGTGGTCTAACCGAGGGATACGGAGACCGGAACTGTGCACGGTGCTCCGAGTGTGGTCTAACCCAGGGATACGGAGACCGGAACTGTGCACAGTGCTCCGAGTGTGGTCTAACTGAGGGATACGGAGACCGGAACTGTGCACGGTGCTCCGAGTGTGGTCTAACCGAGAGGGATACGGACACCGGAACTGTGCACGGTGCTCCGAGTGTGGTCTAACCGAGGGGTATACGGAGACCGGAACTGTGCACGGTGCTCCGAGTGTGGTCTAACCGAGGGGGATACAGAGACCGGAACTGTGCACGGTGCTCCGAGTGTGGTCTAACCGAGGGGGGATACGGAGACCGGAACTGTGCACGGTGCTCCGAGTGTGGTCTAACCGAGGGATACGGAGACCGGAACTGTGCACGGTGCTCCGAGTGTGGTCTAACCGAGGGGGATACGGAGACCGGAACTGTGCACGGTGCTCCGAGTGTGGTCTATCCGAGGGGGATGCGGAGACCGGAACTGTGCACGGTGCTCCGAGTGTGGTCTAACCGAGGGGGATACGGAGACCGGAACTGTGCACGGTGCTCCCAGTGTGGTCTAACCGAGGGGGATACGGAGACCGGAACTGTGCACGGTGCTCCGAGTGTGGTCTAACCGAGGGGGATACGGAGACCGGAACTGTGCACGGTGCTCCGAGTGTGGTGTAACCAAGGGATACGGAGACCGGAACTGTGCACGGTGCTCCGAGTGTGGTCTAACCGAGGGGTATACGGAGACCGGAACTGTGCACGGTGCTCCGAGTGTGGTCTAACTGAGGGATACGGAGACTGGAACTGTGCACGGTGCTCCGAGTGTGGTCTAACCGAGAGGGATACGGACACCGGAACTGTGCACGGTGCTCCGAGTGTGGTCTAACCGAGGGGGATACGGAGACCGGAACTGTGCACGGTGCTCCGAGTGTGGTCTAACCGAGGGATACGGAGACCGGAACTGTGCACGGTGCTCCGAGTGTGGTCTAACCCAGGGATACGGAGACCGGAACTGTGCACAGTGCTCCGAGTGTGGTCTAACTGAGGGATACGGAGACCGGAACTGTGCACGGTGCTCCGAGTGTGGTCTAACCGAGAGGGATACGGACACCGGAACTGTGCACGGTGCTCCGAGTGTGGTCTAACCGAGGGGTATACGGAGACCGGAACTGTGCACGGTGCTCCGAGTGTGGTCTAACCGAGGGGGATACAGAGACCGGAACTGTGCACGGTGCTCCGAGTGTGGTCTAACCGAGGGGGGATACGGAGACCGGAACTGTGCACGGTGCTCCGAGTGTGGTCTAACCGAGGGATACGGAGACCGGAACTGTGCACGGTGCTCCGAGTGTGGTCTAACCGAGGGGGATACGGAGACCGGAACTGTGCACGGTGCTCCGAGTGTGGTCTATCCGAGGGGGATGCGGAGACCGGAACTGTGCACGGTGCTCCGAGTGTGGTCTAACCGAGGGGGATACGGAGACCGGAACTGTGCACGGTGCTCCCAGTGTGGTCTAACCGAGGGGGATACGGAGACCGGAACTGTGCACGGTGCTCCGAGTGTGGTCTAACCGAGGGGGATACGGAGACCGGAACTGTGCACGGTGCTCCGAGTGTGGTGTAACCAAGGGATACGGAGACCGGAACTGTGCACGGTGCTCCGAGTGTGGTCTAACCGAGGGGTATACGGAGACCGGAACTGTGCACGGTGCTCCGAGTGTGGTCTAACTGAGGGATACGGAGACTGGAACTGTGCACGGTGCTCCGAGTGTGGTCTAACCGAGAGGGATACGGACACCGGAACTGTGCACGGTGCTCCGAGTGTGGTCTAACCGAGGGGGATACGGAGACCGGAACTGTGCACGGTGCTCCGAGTGTGGTCTAACCGAGGGGGATACAGAGACCGGAACTGTGCACGGTGCTCCGAGTGTGGTCTAACCGAGGGGGGATACGGAGACCGGAACTGTGCACGGTGCTCCGAGTGTGGTCTAACCGAGGGGGATACAGAGACCGGAACTATGCACGGTTCTCCGAGTGTGGTCTAATCGAGGGATACGGAGACCGGAACTGTGCACGGTGCTCCGAGTGTGGGTCTAACCCAGGGGGATACGGAGACCGGAACTGTGCACGGTGCTCCTAGTGTGGTCTAACCGAGGGGGATACGGAGACCGGAACTGTGCACGGTGCTCCGAGTGTGGTCTAACCGAGGGGGATGCGGAGACTGGAACAGTGCACGGTTCTCCGAGTGTGGTCTAATCAAGGGATACGGAGACCGGAACTGTGCACGGTGCTCCGAGTGTGGTCTAACCGAGGGGGGATACGGAGACCGGAATGGTGCACAGAGCTCCGAGTGCGGTCTAACCGAGGGGGATATGGAGACCGGAACTGTGCATGGTGCTCCGAGTGTGGTCTAACCCAGGGGATACGGAGACCGGAACTGTGCACGGTGCACCGAGTGTGGTCTAACCGAGGGGGATACGGAGACCAGAACTGTGCACGGTGCTCCGAGTGTGGTCTAACCGAGGGGGATACGGAGACCGGAACTGTGCACGCTGCTCCGAGTGTGGTCTAACCGAGGGGGATACGGAGACCGGAACTGTGCACGGTGCTCCGAGTGTGGTCTAACCGAGGGGGATACGGACACCGGAACTGTGCACGGTGCTCCGAGTGTGGTCTAACCGAGGGATACGCAGACCGGAACTGTGCACGGTGCTCCGAGTGTGGTCTAACCCAGGGGGATACGGAGACAGGAACTGTGCACGGTGCTCCGAGTGTGGTCTAACCGAGGGGGATACGGAGACCGGAACTGTGCACGGTGCTCCGAGTGTGGTCTAACCGAGGGGGATACGGAGACCGGAACTGTGCACCGTGCTCCGAGTGTGGTCTAACCCAGGGATACGGAGACCGGAACTGTGCATGGTGCACCGAGTGTGGTCTAACCGAGGGGGATACGGAGACCGGAACTGTGCACGGTGCTCCGAGTGTGGTCTAACCGAGGGGGATACGGAGAACGGAACTGTGCACGGTGCTCCGAGTGTGGTCTAAAAGAGGGGGATACGGAGACCGGAACTGTGCACGGTGCTCCGAGTGTGGTCTAACCGAGGGGGATACGGAGACCGGAACTGTGCACGGTGCTCCGAGTGTGGTCTAACCGAGGGATACGGAGACCGGAACTGTGCACGGTGCTCCGAGTGTGGTCTAACCGAGGGATACGGAGACCGGAACTGTGCACGGTGCTCCGAGTGTGGTCTAACCAAGGGGGTTACGGAGACGGGAACTGTGCACGGTGCTCCGAGTGTGGTCTAACCGAGGGGGATACGGAGACCGGAACTGTGCACGGTGCTCTGAGTGTGGTCTAACCGAGGGATACGGAGACCGGAAATGTGCACGGTGCTCCGAGTGTGGTCTAACCGAGGGGGATACAGAGACCGGAACTGTGCACGGTGCTCCGAGTGTGGTCTAACTGAGGGGGATACGGAGACTGGAACTGTGCACGGTGCTCCGAGTGTGGTCTAACCGAGGGGAATACAGAGACCGGAACAGTGCACGGTGCTCCGAGTGTTGTCTAACCGAGGGGGATACGGAGACCGGAACTGTGCACGGTGCTCCGAGTGTGGTCTAACCGAGGGGGATACGGAGACCGGAACTGTGCACCGTGCTCCGAGTGTGGTCTAACCGAGGGATACGGAGACCGGAAATGTGCACGGTGCTCCGAGTGTGGTCTAACCGAGGGGGATACAGAGACCGGAACTGTGCACGGTGCTCCGAGTGTGGTCTAACTGAGGGGGATACGGAGACTGGAACTGTGCACGGTGCTCCGAGTGTGGTCTAACCGAGGGGAATACAGAGACCGGAACAGTGCACGGTGCTCCGAGTGTTGTCTAACCGAGGGATACGGAGAACGGAACTGTGCACGGTGCTCCGAGTGTGGTCTAACCGAGGGGGAATACGGAGACCGGAACTGTGCACGGTGTTCCGAGTGTGGTCTAACCGAGGGATACGGAGACCGGAAATGTGCACGGTGCTCCGAGTGTGGTCTGACCGAGGGGGATACGGAGACAGGAACTGTGCACGGTGCTCCGAGTGTGGTCTAACCGAGGGGGTTACGGAGACCTGAACTGTGCACGGTGCTCCGAGTGTGGTCTAACCGAGGGGGATACGGAGACCGGAACTGTGCACGGTGCTCCGAGTGTGGTCTAATCGAGGGGTATACGGAGACCGGAACTGTGCACGGTGCTCCGAGTGTGGTCTAACCGAGGGGGATATGGAGACTGGAACTGTGCACGGTGCTCCGAGTGTGGTCTAACCGAGGGGGATACGGAGACCGGAACTGTGCACGGTGCTCCGAGTGTGGTCTAACCGAGGGGGATACGGAGACCGGAACTGTGCACGGTGCTCCGAGTGTGGTCTAACCGAGGGGGATACGGAGACCGGAACTGTGCACGGTGCTCCGAGTGTGGTCTAACCGAGGGATACGGAGACCGGAACTGTGCACGGTGCTCCGAGTGTGGTCTAACCCAGGGATACGGAGACCGGAACTGTGCACAGTGCTCCGAGTGTGGTCTAACTGAGGGATACGGAGACCGGAACTGTGCACGGTGCTCCGAGTGTGGTCTAACCGAGAGGGATACGGACACCGGAACTGTGCACGGTGCTCCGAGTGTGGTCTAACCGAGGGGTATACGGAGACCGGAACTGTGCACGGTGCTCCGAGTGTGGTCTAACCGAGGGGGATACAGAGACCGGAACTGTGCACGGTGCTCCGAGTGTGGTCTAACCGAGGGGGGATACGGAGACCGGAACTGTGCACGGTGCTCCGAGTGTGGTCTAACCGAGGGATACGGAGACCGGAACTGTGCACGGTGCTCCGAGTGTGGTCTAACCGAGGGGGATACGGAGACCGGAACTGTGCACGGTGCTCCGAGTGTGGTCTATCCGAGGGGGATGCGGAGACCGGAACTGTGCACGGTGCTCCGAGTGTGGTCTAACCGAGGGGGATACGGAGACCGGAACTGTGCACGGTGCTCCCAGTGTGGTCTAACCGAGGGGGATACGGAGACCGGAACTGTGCACGGTGCTCCGAGTGTGGTCTAACCGAGGGGGATACGGAGACCGGAACTGTGCACGGTGCTCCGAGTGTGGTGTAACCAAGGGATACGGAGACCGGAACTGTGCACGGTGCTCCGAGTGTGGTCTAACCGAGGGGTATACGGAGACCGGAACTGTGCACGGTGCTCCGAGTGTGGTCTAACTGAGGGATACGGAGACTGGAACTGTGCACGGTGCTCCGAGTGTGGTCTAACCGAGAGGGATACGGACACCGGAACTGTGCACGGTGCTCCGAGTGTGGTCTAACCGAGGGGGATACGGAGACCGGAACTGTGCACGGTGCTCCGAGTGTGGTCTAACCGAGGGATACGGAGACCGGAACTGTGCACGGTGCTCCGAGTGTGGTCTAACCCAGGGATACGGAGACCGGAACTGTGCACAGTGCTCCGAGTGTGGTCTAACTGAGGGATACGGAGACCGGAACTGTGCACGGTGCTCCGAGTGTGGTCTAACCGAGAGGGATACGGACACCGGAACTGTGCACGGTGCTCCGAGTGTGGTCTAACCGAGGGGTATACGGAGACCGGAACTGTGCACGGTGCTCCGAGTGTGGTCTAACCGAGGGGGATACAGAGACCGGAACTGTGCACGGTGCTCCGAGTGTGGTCTAACCGAGGGGGGATACGGAGACCGGAACTGTGCACGGTGCTCCGAGTGTGGTCTAACCGAGGGATACGGAGACCGGAACTGTGCACGGTGCTCCGAGTGTGGTCTAACCGAGGGGGATACGGAGACCGGAACTGTGCACGGTGCTCCGAGTGTGGTCTATCCGAGGGGGATGCGGAGACCGGAACTGTGCACGGTGCTCCGAGTGTGGTCTAACCGAGGGGGATACGGAGACCGGAACTGTGCACGGTGCTCCCAGTGTGGTCTAACCGAGGGGGATACGGAGACCGGAACTGTGCACGGTGCTCCGAGTGTGGTCTAACCGAGGGGGATACGGAGACCGGAACTGTGCACGGTGCTCCGAGTGTGGTGTAACCAAGGGATACGGAGACCGGAACTGTGCACGGTGCTCCGAGTGTGGTCTAACCGAGGGGTATACGGAGACCGGAACTGTGCACGGTGCTCCGAGTGTGGTCTAACTGAGGGATACGGAGACTGGAACTGTGCACGGTGCTCCGAGTGTGGTCTAACCGAGAGGGATACGGACACCGGAACTGTGCACGGTGCTCCGAGTGTGGTCTAACCGAGGGGGATACGGAGACCGGAACTGTGCACGGTGCTCCGAGTGTGGTCTAACCGAGGGGGATACAGAGACCGGAACTGTGCACGGTGCTCCGAGTGTGGTCTAACCGAGGGGGGATACGGAGACCGGAACTGTGCACGGTGCTCCGAGTGTGGTCTAACCGAGGGGGATACAGAGACCGGAACTATGCACGGTTCTCCGAGTGTGGTCTAATCGAGGGATACGGAGACCGGAACTGTGCACGGTGCTCCGAGTGTGGGTCTAACCCAGGGGGATACGGAGACCGGAACTGTGCACGGTGCTCCTAGTGTGGTCTAACCGAGGGGGATACGGAGACCGGAACTGTGCACGGTGCTCCGAGTGTGGTCTAACCGAGGGGGATGCGGAGACTGGAACAGTGCACGGTTCTCCGAGTGTGGTCTAATCAAGGGATACGGAGACCGGAACTGTGCACGGTGCTCCGAGTGTGGTCTAACCGAGGGGGGATACGGAGACCGGAATGGTGCACAGAGCTCCGAGTGCGGTCTAACCGAGGGGGATATGGAGACCGGAACTGTGCATGGTGCTCCGAGTGTGGTCTAACCCAGGGGATACGGAGACCGGAACTGTGCACGGTGCACCGAGTGTGGTCTAACCGAGGGGGATACGGAGACCAGAACTGTGCACGGTGCTCCGAGTGTGGTCTAACCGAGGGGGATACGGAGACCGGAACTGTGCACGCTGCTCCGAGTGTGGTCTAACCGAGGGGGATACGGAGACCGGAACTGTGCACGGTGCTCCGAGTGTGGTCTAACCGAGGGGGATACGGACACCGGAACTGTGCACGGTGCTCCGAGTGTGGTCTAACCGAGGGATACGCAGACCGGAACTGTGCACGGTGCTCCGAGTGTGGTCTAACCCAGGGGGATACGGAGACAGGAACTGTGCACGGTGCTCCGAGTGTGGTCTAACCGAGGGGGATACGGAGACCGGAACTGTGCACGGTGCTCCGAGTGTGGTCTAACCGAGGGGGATACGGAGACCGGAACTGTGCACCGTGCTCCGAGTGTGGTCTAACCCAGGGATACGGAGACCGGAACTGTGCATGGTGCACCGAGTGTGGTCTAACCGAGGGGGATACGGAGACCGGAACTGTGCACGGTGCTCCGAGTGTGGTCTAACCGAGGGGGATACGGAGAACGGAACTGTGCACGGTGCTCCGAGTGTGGTCTAAAAGAGGGGGATACGGAGACCGGAACTGTGCACGGTGCTCCGAGTGTGGTCTAACCGAGGGGGATACGGAGACCGGAACTGTGCACGGTGCTCCGAGTGTGGTCTAACCGAGGGATACGGAGACCGGAACTGTGCACGGTGCTCCGAGTGTGGTCTAACCGAGGGATACGGAGACCGGAACTGTGCACGGTGCTCCGAGTGTGGTCTAACCAAGGGGGTTACGGAGACCGGAACTGTGCACGGTGCTCCGAGTGTGGTCTAACCGAGGGGGATACGGAGACCGGAACTGTGCACGGTGCTCTGAGTGTGGTCTAACCGAGGGATACGGAGACCGGAAATGTGCACGGTGCTCCGAGTGTGGTCTAACCGAGGGGGATACAGAGACCGGAACTGTGCACGGTGCTCCGAGTGTGGTCTAACTGAGGGGGATACGGAGACTGGAACTGTGCACGGTGCTCCGAGTGTGGTCTAACCGAGGGGAATACAGAGACCGGAACAGTGCACGGTGCTCCGAGTGTTGTCTAACCGAGGGATACGGAGAACGGAACTGTGCACGGTGCTCCGAGTGTGGTCTAACCGAGGGGGAATACGGAGACCGGAACTGTGCACGGTGTTCCGAGTGTGGTCTAACCGAGGGATACGGAGACCGGAAATGTGCACGGTGCTCCGAGTGTGGTCTGACCGAGGGGGATACGGAGACAGGAACTGTGCACGGTGCTCCGAGTGTGGTCTAACCGAGGGGGTTACGGAGACCTGAACTGTGCACGGTGCTCCGAGTGTGGTCTAACCGAGGGGGATACGGAGACCGGAACTGTGCACGGTGCTCCGAGTGTGGTCTAATCGAGGGGTATACGGAGACCGGAACTGTGCACGGTGCTCCGAGTGTGGTCTAACCGAGGGGGATATGGAGACTGGAACTGTGCACGGTGCTCCGAGTGTGGTCTAACCGAGGGGGATACGGAGACCGGAACTGTGCACGGTGCTCCCAGTGTGGTCTAACCGAGGGGGATACGGAGACCGGAACTGTGCACGGTGCTCCGAGTGTGGTCTAACCGAGGGGGATACGGAGACCGGAACTGTGCACGGTGCTCCGAGTGTGGTCTAACCGAGGGATACGGAGACCGGAACTGTGCACGGTGCTCCGAGTGTGGTCTAACCCAGGGATACGGAGACCGGAACTGTGCACAGTGCTCCGAGTGTGGTCTAACTGAGGGATACGGAGACCGGAACTGTGCACGGTGCTCCGAGTGTGGTCTAACCGAGAGGGATACGGACACCGGAACTGTGCACGGTGCTCCGAGTGTGGTCTAACCGAGGGGTATACGGAGACCGGAACTGTGCACGGTGCTCCGAGTGTGGTCTAACCGAGGGGGATACAGAGACCGGAACTGTGCACGGTGCTCCGAGTGTGGTCTAACCGAGGGGGGATACGGAGACCGGAACTGTGCACGGTGCTCCGAGTGTGGTCTAACCGAGGGATACGGAGACCGGAACTGTGCACGGTGCTCCGAGTGTGGTCTAACCGAGGGGGATACGGAGACCGGAACTGTGCACGGTGCTCCGAGTGTGGTCTATCCGAGGGGGATGCGGAGACCGGAACTGTGCACGGTGCTCCGAGTGTGGTCTAACCGAGGGGGATACGGAGACCGGAACTGTGCACGGTGCTCCCAGTGTGGTCTAACCGAGGGGGATACGGAGACCGGAACTGTGCACGGTGCTCCGAGTGTGGTCTAACCGAGGGGGATACGGAGACCGGAACTGTGCACGGTGCTCCGAGTGTGGTGTAACCAAGGGATACGGAGACCGGAACTGTGCACGGTGCTCCGAGTGTGGTCTAACCGAGGGGTATACGGAGACCGGAACTGTGCACGGTGCTCCGAGTGTGGTCTAACTGAGGGATACGGAGACTGGAACTGTGCACGGTGCTCCGAGTGTGGTCTAACCGAGAGGGATACGGACACCGGAACTGTGCACGGTGCTCCGAGTGTGGTCTAACCGAGGGGGATACGGAGACCGGAACTGTGCACGGTGCTCCGAGTGTGGTCTAACCGAGGGGGATACAGAGACCGGAACTGTGCACGGTGCTCCGAGTGTGGTCTAACCGAGGGGGGATACGGAGACCGGAACTGTGCACGGTGCTCCGAGTGTGGTCTAACCGAGGGGGATACAGAGACCGGAACTATGCACGGTTCTCCGAGTGTGGTCTAATCGAGGGATACGGAGACCGGAACTGTGCACGGTGCTCCGAGTGTGGGTCTAACCCAGGGGGATACGGAGACCGGAACTGTGCACGGTGCTCCTAGTGTGGTCTAACCGAGGGGGATACGGAGACCGGAACTGTGCACGGTGCTCCGAGTGTGGTCTAACCGAGGGGGATGCGGAGACTGGAACAGTGCACGGTTCTCCGAGTGTGGTCTAATCAAGGGATACGGAGACCGGAACTGTGCACGGTGCTCCGAGTGTGGTCTAACCGAGGGGGGATACGGAGACCGGAATGGTGCACAGAGCTCCGAGTGCGGTCTAACCGAGGGGGATATGGAGACCGGAACTGTGCATGGTGCTCCGAGTGTGGTCTAACCCAGGGGATACGGAGACCGGAACTGTGCACGGTGCACCGAGTGTGGTCTAACCGAGGGGGATACGGAGACCGGAACTGTGCACGGTGCTCCGAGTGTGGTCTAACCGAGGGGGATACGGAGACCGGAACTGTGCACGCTGCTCCGAGTGTGGTCTAACCGAGGGGGATACGGAGACCGGAACTGTGCACGGTGCTCCGAGTGTGGTCTAACCGAGGGGGATACGGACACCGGAACTGTGCACGGTGCTCCGAGTGTGGTCTAACCGAGGGATACGCAGACCGGAACTGTGCACGGTGCTCCGAGTGTGGTCTAACCCAGGGGGATACGGAGACAGGAACTGTGCACGGTGCTCCGAGTGTGGTCTAACCGAGGGGGATACGGAGACCGGAACTGTGCACGGTGCTCCGAGTGTGGTCTAACCGAGGGGGATACGGAGACCGGAACTGTGCACCGTGCTCCGAGTGTGGTCTAACCCAGGGATACGGAGACCGGAACTGTGCATGGTGCACCGAGTGTGGTCTAACCGAGGGGGATACGGAGACCGGAACTGTGCACGGTGCTCCGAGTGTGGTCTAACCGAGGGGGATACGGAGAACGGAACTGTGCACGGTGCTCCGAGTGTGGTCTAAAAGAGGGGGATACGGAGACCGGAACTGTGCACGGTGCTCCGAGTGTGGTCTAACCGAGGGGGATACGGAGACCGGAACTGTGCACGGTGCTCCGAGTGTGGTCTAACCGAGGGATACGGAGACCGGAACTGTGCACGGTGCTCCGAGTGTGGTCTAACCGAGGGATACGGAGACCGGAACTGTGCACGGTGCTCCGAGTGTGGTCTAACCAAGGGGGTTACGGAGACGGGAACTGTGCACGGTGCTCCGAGTGTGGTCTAACCGAGGGGGATACGGAGACCGGAACTGTGCACGGTGCTCTGAGTGTGGTCTAACCGAGGGATACGGAGACCGGAAATGTGCACGGTGCTCCGAGTGTGGTCTAACCGAGGGGGATACAGAGACCGGAACTGTGCACGGTGCTCCGAGTGTGGTCTAACTGAGGGGGATACGGAGACTGGAACTGTGCACGGTGCTCCGAGTGTGGTCTAACCGAGGGGAATACAGAGACCGGAACAGTGCACGGTGCTCCGAGTGTTGTCTAACCGAGGGATACGGAGAACGGAACTGTGCACGGTGCTCCGAGTGTGGTCTAACCGAGGGGGAATACGGAGACCGGAACTGTGCACGGTGTTCCGAGTGTGGTCTAACCGAGGGATACGGAGACCGGAAATGTGCACGGTGCTCCGAGTGTGGTCTGACCGAGGGGGATACGGAGACAGGAACTGTGCACGGTGCTCCGAGTGTGGTCTAACCGAGGGGGTTACGGAGACCTGAACTGTGCACGGTGCTCCGAGTGTGGTCTAACCGAGGGGGATACGGAGACCGGAACTGTGCACGGTGCTCCGAGTGTGGTCTAATCGAGGGGTATACGGAGACCGGAACTGTGCACGGTGCTCCGAGTGTGGTCTAACCGAGGGGGATATGGAGACCGGAACTGTGCACGGTGCTCCGAGTGTGGTCTAACCGAGGGGGGATACGGAGACCGGAACTGTGCACGGTGCTCCGAGTGTGGTGTAACCGAGGGGGATAAGGAGACCGGATCTGTGCACGGTGCTCTGAGTGTGGTCTAACCCAGGGATACGGAGACCGGATCTGTGCACGGTGCTCCGAGTGTGGTCTAACCCAGGGATACGGAGACCGGAACTGTGCACGGTGCTCCAAGTGTGGTCTAACACAGGGATACGGAGACCGGAACTGTCCACGGTGCTCCGAGTGTGGTCTAACCGAGGGGGATACGGAGACCGGAACTGTGCACGGTGCTCCGAGTGTGGGTCTAACCGAGGGTGATACGGAGACCGGAACTGTGCACGGTGCTCCGAGTGTGGTCTAACCGAGGGGGATACGGAGACCGGAACTGTGCACGGTACTCCGAGTGTGGTCTAACCGAGGGGGATACGGAGACCGGAACTGTGCACGGTGCTCCGAGTGTGGTCTAACCGATGGGGATACGGAGACCGGAACTGTGCACGGGGCTCCGAGTGTGGTCTAACCGAGGGGGATACAGAGACCGGAACTGTGCACGGTGCTCCGAGTGTGGGTCTAACCGAGGGGGATACGGAGACCGGAACTGTGCACGGTGCTCCGAGTGTGGTCTAACCGAGGGGGATACGGAGACCGGAACTGTGCACGGTGCTCCGAGTGTTGTCGAACCGAGGGGGATACGGAGACCGGAACTGTGCACGGTGCTCCGAGTGTGGTCTAACCGAGGGGGATACGGAGACCGGAACTGTGCACGGTGCTCCGAGTGTGGTCTGACCGAGGGGGATACGGAGACCGTATCTGTGCACGGTGCTCCGAGTGTGGTCTAACCAAGGGATACAGAGACCGGAACTGTGCACGGTGCTCCGAGTGTGGTCTAACCGAGGGGAGGGATACGGAGACCGGAACTGTGCCCGGTGCTCCCAGTGTGGTCTAACCGAGGGATACGGAGACCGGAACTGTGCACGGTGCTCCGAGTGTGGGTCTAACCGAGGGGAGGGATACGGAGACCGGAACTGTGCCCGGTGCTCCCAGTGTGGTCTAACCGAGGGATACGGAGACCGGAACTGTGCACTGTGCTCCGAGTGTGGGTCTAACCGAGGGGTGATACGGAGCCCGGAACTGTGCACGGTGCTCCGAGTGTGGTCTAACCGAGGGGATACGGAGACAGGAACTGTGCACGGTGCTCCGAGTGTGGTCTAACCGAGGGGTTTACGGAGAGTGGAACTGTGCACGGTGCTCCGAGTGTGGTCTAACCGAGGGGGGATACGGAGACCGGAACTGTGCACGGTGCTCCGAGTGTGGTGTAACCGAGGGGGATAAGGAGACCGGATCTGTGCACGCTGCTCTGAGTGTGGTCTAACCCAGGGATACGGAGACAGGATCTGTGCACGGTGCTCCGAGTGTGGTCTAACCCAGGGATACGGAGACCGGAACTGTGCACGGTGCTCCAAGTGTGGTCTAACACAGGGATACGGAGACCGGAACTGTGCACGGTGCTCCGAGTGTGGTCTAACCGAGGGGGATACGGAGACCGGAACTGTGCACGGTGCTCCGAGTGTGGGTCTAACCGAGGGTGATACGGAGACCGGAACTGTGCACGGTGCTCCGAGTGTGGTCTAACCGAGGGGGATACGGAGACCGGAACTGTGCACGGTACTCCGAGTGTGGTCTAACCGAGGGGGATATGGAGACCGGAACTGTGCACGGTGCTCCGAGTGTGGTCTAACCGATGGGGATACGGAGACCGGAACTGTGCACGGGGCTCCGAGTGTGGTCTAACCGAGGGGGATACAGAGACCGGAACTGTGCACGGTGCTCCGAGTGTGGTCTAACCGAGGGGGGATACGGAGACCGGAATGGTGCACAGAGCTCCGAGTGCGGTCTAACCGAGGGGGATATGGAGACCGGAACTGTGCATGGTGCTCCGAGTGTGGTCTAACCCAGGGGATACGGAGACCGGAACTGTGCACGGTGCACCGAGTGTGGTCTAACCGAGGGGGATACGGAGACCGGAACTGTGCACGGTGCTCCGAGTGTGGTCTAACCGAGGGGGATACGGAGACCGGAACTGTGCACGCTGCTCCGAGTGTGGTCTAACCGAGGGGGATACGGAGAACGGAACTGTGCACGGTGCTCCGAGTGTGGTCTAAAAGAGGGGGATACGGAGACCGGAACTGTGCACGGTGCTCCGAGTGTGGTCTAACCGAGGGATACGCAGACCGGAAATGTGCAAGGTGCTCCGAGTGTGGTCTAACCCAGGGGGATACGGAGACAGGAACTGTGCACGGTGCTCCGAGTGTGGTCTAACCGAGGGGGATACGGAGACCGGAACTGTGCACGGTGCTCCGAGTGTGGTCTAACCGAGGGGGATACGGAGACCGGAACTGTGCACGGTGCTCCGAGTGTGGTCTAACCCAGGGATACGGAGACCGGAACTGTGCATGGTGCACCGAGTGTGGTCTAACCGAGGGGGATACGGAGACCGGAACTGTGCACGGTGCTCCGAGTGTGGTCTAACCGAGGGGGATACGGAGAACGGAACTGTGCACGGTGCTCCGAGTGTGTTCTAACCGAGGGGGGATACGGAGACCGGAACTGTGCACGGTGCTCCGAGTGTGGTCTAAAAGAGGGGGATACGGAGACCGGAACTGTGCACGGTGCTCCGAGTGTGGTCTAACCGAGGGGGATACGGAGACCGGAACTGTGCACGGTGCTCCGAGTGTGGTCTAACCGAGGGATACGGAGACCGGAACTGTGCACGGTGCTCCGAGTGTGGTCTAACCGAGGGATACGGAGACCGGAACTGTGCACGGTGCTCCGAGTGTGGTCTAACCAAGGGGGTTACGGAGACGGGAACTGTGCACGGTGCTCCGAGTGTGGTCTAACCGAGGGGGATACGGAGACCGGAACTGTGCACGGTGCTCTGAGTGTGGTCTAACCGAGGGATACGGAGACCGGAAATGTGCACGGTGCTCCGAGTGTGGTCTAACCGAGGGGGATACAGAGACCGGAACTGTGCACGGTGCTCCGAGTGTGGTCTAACTGAGGGGGATACGGAGACTGGAACTGTGCACGGTGCTCCGAGTGTGGTCTAACCGAGGGGAATACAGAGACCGGAACAGTGCACGGTGCTCCGAGTGTTGTCTAACCGAGGGATACGGAGAACGGAACTGTGCACGGTGCTCCGAGTGTGGTCTAACCGAGGGGGAATACGGAGACCGGAACTGTGCACGGTGTTCCGAGTGTGGTCTAACCGAGGGATACGGAGACCGGAAATGTGCACGGTGCTCCGAGTGTGGTCTGACCGAGGGGGATACGGAGACAGGAACTGTGCACGGTGCTCCGAGTGTGGTCTAACCGAGGGGGTTACGGAGACCTGAACTGTGCACGGTGCTCCGAGTGTGGTCTAACCGAGGGGGATACGGAGACCGGAACTGTGCACGGTGCTCCGAGTGTGGTCTAATCGAGGGGTATACGGAGACCGGAACTGTGCACGGTGCTCCGAGTGTGGTCTAACCGAGGGGGATATGGAGACCGGAACTGTGCACGGTGCTCCGAGTGTGGTCTAACCGAGGGGGGATACGGAGACCGGAACTGTGCACGGTGCTCCGAGTGTGGTGTAACCGAGGGGGATAAGGAGACCGGATCTGTGCACGGTGCTCTGAGTGTGGTCTAACACAGGGATACGGAGACCGGATCTGTGCACGGTGCTCCGAGTGTGGTCTAACCCAGGGATACGGAGACCGGAACTGTGCACGGTGCTCCAAGTGTGGTCTAACACAGGGATACGGAGACCGGAACTGTGCACGGTGCTCCGAGTGTGGTCTAACCGAGGGGGATACGGAGACCGGAACTGTGCACGGTGCTCCGAGTGTGGTCTAACCGATGGGGATACGGAGACCGGAACTGTGCACGGGGCTCCGAGTGTGGTCTAACCGAGGGGGATACAGAGACCGGATCTGTGCACGGTGCTCCGAGTGTGGTCTAACCGAGGAGGGATACGGAGACAGGAACTGTGCACGGTGCTCCGAGTGTGGTCTAACCGAGGGGGATACGGAGAACGGAACTGTGCACGGGGCTCCGAGTGTGGTCTAACCGAGGGGGATACGGAGACCGGATCTGTGCACGGTGCTCTGAGTGTGGTCTAACCGAGATGGATACGGAGACCGGAACTGTGCACGGTGCTCCGAGTGCGGTCTAACCGATGGGGATACGGAGAACGGAACTGTGCAGGGTGCTCCGAGTGTGGTCTAACCGAGGGGGATACGGAGAACGGAACTGTGCACGGGGCTCCGAGTGTGGTCTAACCGAGGGGGATACGGAGACCGGAACTGTGCACGGTGCTCTGAGTGTGGTCTAACCGAGATGGATACGGAGACCGGAACTGTGCACGGTGCTCCGAGTGCGGTCTAACCGATGGGGATACGGACACCGGAACTGTGCACGGTGCTCCGAGTTTGGTCTAACAGAGGGGGATACGGAGACAGGAACTGTGCACGGTGCTCCGAGTGTGGTCTAACCGAGGGGGATACGGAGACCGGATCTGTGCACGGTGCTCCGAGTGTGGTCTAACCGAGGGGGATACGGAGACAGGAACTGTGCACGGTGCTCCCAGTGTGGTCTAACCGAGGGATATGGAGACCGGAACTGTGCACGGTGCTCCGAGTGTGGTCTAACCGAGGGGGGATATGGAGACCGGAACTGTGCACGGTGCTCCGAGTGTGGTCTAACCGAGGGGAGGGATACGGAGACCGGAACTGTGCCCGGTGCTCCCAGTGTGGTCTTACCGAGGGATACGGAGACCGGAAATGTGCACGGTGCTCCGAGTGTGGTCTAACCGAGGGGGGATACGGAGACCGGAACTGTGCACGGTCCTCCGAGTGTGGTCTAACCGAGGGGGGATACGGAGACCGGAACTGTGCACGGTGCTCCGAGTGTGGTCTAACTGAAGGGTATACGGAGACCGGAACTGTGCACAGTGCTCCGGGTGTGGTCTAACCGAGGGGGGATACGGAGACCGGAACTGTGCACGGTGCTCCGAGTGTGGTCTAACCGAGGGCGATACGGAGACCGGAACTGTGCACAGTGCTCCAAGTGTGGTCTAACCGAGGGGGATACTGAGACCGGACTGTGCACGGTGCTCCCAGTGTGGTCTAACCGAGGGATTCGGAGACCAGAACTGTGCACGGTGCTCCTAGTGAGGTCTAACCGAGGGGGGATACGGAGACTGGAACTGTGCACGGTGCTCCCAGTTTGGTCTAACCGAGGGGGGATATGGAGACCGGAACTGTGCACGGTGCTACCAGTGTGGTCCAACCGAGGGGGATAGGGAGACCGGAACTGTGCACGGTGCTCCGAGTGTGGTCTAACCGAGGGGGTATACGGAGACCGGAACTGTGCACGGTGCTCCGAGTGTGGTCTAACCGAGGGGGATACGGAGACCAGAATTGTGCACGGTGCTCCGAGTTTGGTCTAACCGAGGGTGATACGGAGACCGGAACTGTGCACGGTGTTCCGAGTGTGGTCTAACCGAGGGGGATACGGAGACCGGAACTGTGCACGGTGCTCCGTTTGTGGTCTTACCGAGGGGGATACGGAGACCGGAACTGTGCACGGTGCTCCGAGTGTGGTCTAACCGAGGGGGATAAGGAGACCGGAACTGTGCACGGTGCTCCGAGTGTGGTCTAACCGAGGAGGGGGATACGGAGACTGGAACTGTGCATGGTGCTCCGAGTGTGGTCTAACCGAGGGTGGATACGGAGACAGGAACTGTGCACGGTGCTCCAAGTGTGGTCTAACCGAGGGGGATACGGAGACCGGAACTGTGCACGGTGCTCCGAGTGTGGTCTTACCGAGGAATACAGAGACCGGAACTGTGCACCGTGTACCGAGTGTGGTCTAACCGAGTGGGATACAGAGACCGGAACAGTGCACGGTGCTCCGAGTGTGGTCTAAGCAAGGGATACGGAGACCGGAACTGTGCACGGTGCTCCGAGTTTGGTCTAACCGAGGGGGATACGGAGACCGGAACTGTGCACGGTGCTCCGAGTGTGGTCTAACCGAGGGGGATACGGAGACCGGAACTGTGCACGGTGCTCCGAGTGTGGTCTAACCGAGGGGGATACGGAGACCGGAACTGTGCACGGTGCTCAGAGTGCAGCCTAACCGAGGGGGATACCGAGACCGGAACTGTGCACGGTGCTCCTAGAGTGGTCTAACCGAGGGGGGATACAGAGACCGGAACTGTGCACGGTGCTCCGAGTGTGGTCTAACCCAGGGATACGGAGACCGGAACTGTGCACGGGGCTCCGAGTGTGGTCTAACCGAGGGGGATACGGAGACCGGAACTGTGCACGGTGCTCCGAGTGTGGGTCTTACCGAGGGGGATACGGAGACCGGAACTGTGCACGGTGCTCCGAGTGTGCTCTAACCGAGGGATACGGAGACCGGAACTGAGCACGGTGCTCCGAGAGTGGTCTAACCGAGGGGTTTACGGACACCGGAACTGTGCACGTTGCTCCGAGTGTGGTCTAACTGAGGGGATACGGAGACCGGAACTGTGCACGGTGCTCCGAGTGTGGTCTAACTGAGGGGATACGGAGACCGGAACTGTGCACGGTGCTCAGAGTGCAGCCTAACCGAGGGGGATACCGAGACCGGAACTGTGCACGGTGCTCCTAGTGTGGTCTAACCCAGGGATACGGAGAGAGGAACTGTGCACGGTTCTTCGAGTGTGGTCTAACGAGGGGGATACGGAGATCGGAACTGTGCACGGTGCTCCGAGTGTGGGTCTAACCGAGGGATACGGAGACTGGAACAGTGCACGATGCTCCGAGTGTGGTCTAACCGAGGGGGATGCGGAGACCGGAACTGTGCACGGTGCTCCGAGTGTGGGTCTAACCGAGGGGGATACGGAGACCGGAACTGTGCACGGTGCTCCGAGTGTGCTCTAACCGAGGGATACGGAGACCGGAACTGAGCATGGTGCTCCGAGTGTGTCCAACCGAGGGGGGATACGGAGACTGGAACTGTGCACGGTGCTCCGAGTGTGGTCTAACCGAGGGGGATACGGAGACCGGAACTGTGCACGATGCTCCGGGTGTGGTCTAACCGAGGGGGTTACGGAGACTGGAACTGTGCACGGTGCTCCGAGTGCGGTCTAACCGAGGGGGATACAGAGACCGGAACTGTGCACGGTGCTCCGAGTGTGGTCTAAGCGAGGGATACGGAGACCGGAACTGTGCACGGTGCTCCGAGTTTGGTCTAACCGAGGGGGATACGGAGACCGGAACTGTGCACGGTGCTCCGAGTGTGGTCTAACCGAGGGAGATACGGAGACCGGAACTGTGCATGGTGCTCCGTGTGTGGTCTAACCGAGGGGGATACGGAGACCGGAACTGTACACGGTGCTCCGAGTGTGGTCTAACCGAGGGGGATACAGAGACCGGAACTGTGCACGGTGCTCCGAGTGTGGTCTAACCGAGGGGGATACGGAGACCGGAACTGTGCACGGTGCTCCAGGTGTGGTCTAACCGAGGTGGATACGGAGACCGGAACTGTGCACGGTGCTCCGAGTGTGGTCTAACCGAGGGGGATACAGAGACCGGAACTGTGCACGGTGCTCCGAGTGTGGTCTAACCGAGGGGTATACGGAGACCGGAACTGTGCACGGTGCTCCGAGTGTGGTCTAACCGAGGGGGATGCGGAGACCGGAACTGTGCACGGTGCTCCGAGTGTGGTCTAACCGAGGGGGGATACGGAGACCGGAACTGTGCACGGTGCTCCGAGTGTGGTCTAACCGAGGGGTATACGGAGACCGGAACTGTGCAAGGTGCTCCGAGTGTGGTGTAACCGAGGGGTATACGGAGACCGGAACTGTGCACGGTGCTCCGAGTGTGGGTCTAACCGAGGGGTATACGGAGACCGGAACTGTGCACGGTGCTCCGAGTGTGGTCTAACCGAGGGATACGGAGACAGGAACTGTGCACGGTGCTCCGAGTGAGGTCGAACCGAGGGGGATACGGAGACCGGAACTGTGCACGGTGCTCCGAGTGAGGTCTAACCGAGGGGTTTACGGAGACCGGAACTGTGCACGGTGCTCCGAGTGTGGTCTAACCGAGGGGGATACGGAGACCGGAACTGTGCACGGTGCTCCGAGTGTGGTCTAACCGAGGGGGATACGGAGACCGGAACTGTGCACGGTGATCCGAGTGTGGTCTAACCGAGGGGGATACGGAGACCGGAACTGTGCACGGTGCTCCGAGTGTGGTCTAACCCAGGGATACGGAGACCGGAACTGTGCACGGTGCTCCGAGTGTTGTCTAACCGAGGGGGATACGGAGACCGGAACTGTGCACAGTGCTCCGAGTGTGGTCTAACCGAGGGGGATACGGAGACCGGAACTGTGCACGGTGCTCCGAGTGTGGTCTAACCGAGGGGGATACGGAGACCGGAACTGTGCACGGTGCTCCGAGTGTGGTCTAACCGAGGGGGATACGGAGACCGGAACTGTGCACGGTGCTCCGAGTGTGGTCTAACCGAGGGGGATACGGAGACCGGAACTGTGCACGGTGCTCCGAGTGTGGTCTAACCGAGGGGGATACGGAGACCGGAACTGTGCACGGTGCTCCGAGTGTGGGCTAACCGAGGGGGATACGGAGACCGGAACTGTGCACGGTGCTCCGAGTGTGGTCTAACCGAGGGATACGCAGACCGGAACTGTGCACGGTGCTCCGAGTGTGGTCTAACCCAGGGATACGGAGACCGGAACTGTGCACGGTGCACCGAGTGTGGTCTAACCGAGGGGGATACGGAGACCGGAACTGTGCACGGTGCTCCGAGTGTGGTCTAACCGAGGGGGATACGGAGACAGGAACTGTGCACGGTGCTCCGAGTGTGGGTCTAACCCAGGGGGATACGGAGACCGGAACTGTGCACGGTGCTCCGAGTGTGGTCTAACCGACGGGGTTACGGAGACCGGAACTGTGCACGGTGCTCCGAGTGTGGTCTAACCGAGGGGGATACGGAGACCGGAACTGTGCACGGTGCTCCGACTGTGGTCTAACCGAGGGGGGATACGCAGACCGGAACTGTGCACGGTTCTCAGAGTGTGGTCTAACCGAGGGGGATACGGAGACCGGAACTGTGCACAGTGCTCCGAGTGTGGTCTAACCGAGGGGGATACGGAGACCGGAACTGTGCACGGTGCTCCGAGTGTGGTCTAACCGAGGGATACGGAGACCTGAACTGTGCACGGTGCTCCGAGTGAGGTCTAACCAAGGGATACGGAGACCGGAACTGTGCACGGTGCTCCGAGTGAGGTCTAACCAAGGGATACGGAGACCGGAACTGTGCACGGTGCTCCGAGTGTGGTCTAACCGAGGGGGATACGGAGACCGGAACTGTGCACGGTGCTCCGAGTGTGGTCTGACCCAGGGGGATACGGAGACCGGAACTGTGCACGGTGCTCCGAGTGTGGTGTAACCGAGGGGGATACGGAGACCGGAACTGTGCACGGTGCTCCGAGTGTGGTGTAACCGAGGGGGATACAGAGACCGGAACTGTGCACGGTGCTCCGAGTGTGGGTCTAACCGAGGGGGATACGGAGACCGGAACTGTGCACGGTGCTCCGAGTGTGGTCTAACCGAGGGATACGGAGACAGGAACTGTGCACGGTGCTCCGAGTGTGGTCTAACCGAGGGGGATACGGAGACCGGAACTGTGCACGGTGCTCCGAGTGTGGTCTAACCGAGGGGGATACGGAGACCGGAACTGTGCACGGTTCTCCGAGTGTGGTCTAACCGAGGGGATACGGAGACCGGAACTGTTACCGGAGCTCCGAGTGTGGGTCTAACCGAGGGGGGGGGATACGGAGACCGGAACTGTGCACGGTGCTCCGAGTGTGGTCTAACCGAGGGGGATACGGAGACCGGAACAGTGCACGGTGCTCCGAGTGTGGTCTAACCGAGGGGGATACGGAGACCGGAACTGTGCACGGTGCTCCGAGTGTGGTCTAACCGAGGGGGAGACGGAGACCGGAACTGTGCACGGTGCTCCGAGTGTGGTCTAACCGAGGGGGGATACGGAGACCGGAACTGTGCACGGTGCTCCCAGTGTGGTCTAACCAAGGGGGGATACGGAGACCGGGACTGGATTGGACACGCGTCAGGTTCCTTGCTCCCCTCCCTGGGTCACGTTGCCCTTGGGTGATTGGTTGAATTTGGGCTAGGATATGCAGAATAGCCTCACCTCACTCAGCCCCTCGAAGGCCTCAGTTGCTTTTTGCTCTTCCTGTGACCCCGGCGTTGACCTCTTCAGAATGTTCTGGAATGAAACGGATGGGTCCGTGATCCGGATTCTCACTGGCAGGGACAGTCCTTCCTGTATCTAGACGCTAACCCAAATTCCCTAACCTCTAACCCCTTAACCCCAAACTCAACCCCTAACCCCTTAACCCTGAACTCAACCCCTAACCCCTAAACCCTTAACCCCTTCACCCCAAACTCATCCCCTAACCCCTAACCCCTTTACCCAAAACTCAACCCCTAAACCCTTAACCCCTTCACCCCAAACTCATCCCCTAACCCCTAACCCCTTAACCCCAAACTCAACCCCTAATCCCTAACCCCTTAACCCCAAACTCAACCCCTAACCCCTACCCCCATAACCCCAAACTCAACCCCTAACCCCTAACCCCTTAACCCTGAACTCAACCCCTAACCCCTAACCCCTTTACCCAAAACTAAATCCCTAACCCCTAAACCCTTAACCCCTTCACCCCAATCTCTTCCCCTAACCCCTAACCCCTTAACCCCAAACTCAACCCCTAACCCCTAACCCCTTAACCCCAAACTCAACCCCTAACCCCTAACCCCTTAACCCCAAACTCAACCCCTAATCCCTAACCCCTTAACCCCAAACGCAACCCCTAACCCCTAACCCCTTAACCTCAAACTCAACCCCTAACCCCTAACCCCTTAACCCCAAACCCAACCCCTAACCCCTAACCCCTTAACATCAAACTCAACCCCTAACCCCTAACCCCTTAACCCCAAACTGAACCCCTATCCCCTAACCCCTTAATCCCAAACTCAACCCCTAACCACTAACCCCTTCATCCCAAACTCCACCTCTAACCCCTACCCCCTTAACCCCAAACTCAACCCTTAACCCCTTAAACACTTAACCCCAAACTCAACCCCTTATCCCTTAACCCCCAACCCATAACCCAACCCCTTAACACCAAACTCAACCCCTAATCCCTAACTCCTTAACCCCTAACTCAACCCCTAACCCCTACCCCCTTAACCCCAAACTCAACCCCTAACCCCTAACTCCTTAACCCCAAACTCAACCCCTAACCCCTACCCCCTTAACCCCAAACTCAACCCCTAACCCCTAACCCCTAAACCCCCAACCCATAACCCAACCCCTTAACACCAAACTCAACCCCTAACCCCTAACCCCTTAACCCCAAACTCAACCGCTAACCCCTAACCCCTAATCCCTAACCCCTTAACCGCAAACCCCTAATCCCTGACCCCTTAACCCCCATCTCAACCCCTGACCCCTAACCCCTTAACTGCAAATTCAACCCCTAATCCCTAACTCCTTAACCCCAAACTCAACCCCTAACCCCCAACCCCTTAACCCCCAACCCCTAACTCAACCCCTTAACCCCAAAACCCATCTCCTAACACCTTTACCCCCAACCCCTAAACCTAACCCCTTAACAGGAACACCCCAACTCCTAACCGTTTAACCCCCAACCCTTAACCCCTTAACCACAAACATAAGCCCCTAAACCCTAACCCCTTAACCGCAAACCCCCATCTCCTAACCGCTTAATGCCCAATTCCTCACCCCTAACCCCAACCCCAAAACCCCTAACACCTAACCCCTAACCCCTTAACCCCAAACTCAACCCCTAAACCCTAACCCCTTAACCCCAAACTCAACCCCTAACCCCTAACCCCTTAACTGGAATCCCCCACTCCCTAACCCCGAACCCCTTAACCCCAAACTCAACCCCTAATCCCTAACCCCTTAACCCCAAACTCAACCCCTAATCCCTAACCCCTTAACCCCAAACTCAACCCCTAATCCCTAACCCCTTAACCCCAAACTCAACCCCTAATCCCTAACCCCTTAACCCCAAACTCAACCCCTAACCCCTAACCCCTTAACCCCAAACTCAACCCCTAATCCCTAACCCCTTAACCCCAAACTCAACCCCTAACCCCTAACCCCTTAACCCCAAACTCAACCCCTAATCCCTAACCCCTTAACCCCAAACTCAACCCCTAACCCCTAACCCCTTAACCCCAAACTCAACCCCTAATCCCTAACCCCTTAACCCCAAACTCAACCCCAAACCCCTAACCCCTTAACCCCAAACTCAACCCCTAACCCCTAACCCCTTAACCCCAAACCCAACCCCTAACCCCTAACCCCTTAACCTCTAACCCTTAACACCTTAACGCCAAACACCAAACCCCTTAACCCCAAACACATAACCCCAACCCCTTAACCCCAAACCTCTAACCCTTAACCCCTTAACCCCA